>JAJMDJ010000014.1:0-47914 GCA_030573495.1 Hanseniaspora nectarophila
CTTCATGGACTCGTAGTCCTCGTAATTAGGCAAGTCAACTCTGTTGAAACAAGTATGTGATTTAGGCAATTGGTCAGTTTCACCAGCCTTTTCAATGGTGAATCTTCTTGGTCCATCAGAACCTTGCAAGTCCTTGAAACCATTGACTGGGATTCTGGATGTACCGGTTGTGAATTGAAGAAGTCTTGCTTTGGATTCGTTGTCCCATTCGGAAACAATTCTCCAGAACCATTGGATGGTTTGGTCTCCTTCTTGGTATCCTCTATAGTCAGTGTGTTTCTTCCAATCTTCAACATCAATTTCAGAAATACCACCAATCAATAGTTCAAGTTCTCTTTCATCAAACACAGTGATCAAGTCTTCAGGAATCAATTCATTGAATCCATCCATGAAGGCCTGCAATTGATCAGATACTCTGTCGTGGATCTTCCATTGAGTGAACAACTCAACGTATTCCTTCTTGTTTTCATCAGTAACTTCAATATCCTTACCACCTGGTTTCAATTCAACTTGAACAATTTCACCAAAGACATCATCATCAACGGCAAAGGTCAAGTCCAAAATACCATCAATTTCATTCTCCATCATCCACTTCAAGGAGTTGTAAACTTCATTATCAACACTCTCCATATCTTGCAAGCCAACTTTTTTCTTAAGTAGCAACTTGTAGAAGGCACCAATAAAGAAGGCATCCAAGAATCTTCTGTGGTAAACACCTAAACCAACAACTCTACCAATGAACTTCAAGTAGTTCAAGTGTTCAGGATTAACACCAGAGTTTGGATTGATTTGAATGGTATAGTTGTCATGAGAAGAGTATTCGAACAAACAGTAAATAGGATTGAACATTTCGTGGGATAACAAGAAGAAGAATTCTCTGGAAACACCACCGTAATCAACACCTTCTTCCCCATCGAATTCAATCATCAATCTCTTCTTCAAGTCTTCAGGAGTTTGTCTCATTATTTCTTGGTAGGCATCTTCAAAGATATTGGATCTCTTGACCTTAACGGAACATTGGCCAGGCAATATTCTCAAGGCTGGTTGAGATCTGAAGTAAACAACCTTTCTTCTGAAATCTCTCTTGTATTGAGGTACGTTTTGATCCAAGGAAGATGGCAATCTTGGGTCATCCCAGGTTGTTGTCTTTGTATTGTGGTCAACAAAGTAAATTCTTGCTGTGTTAGTTAATCTCATTTCCCAACCAGATGGCAATGGACCCAATTGAGAAACAGGTTGTTGTTGAACAACTGATGAGGTTGGTCCATAAGTTCTAATGTATTGTTGTCTTCTTGGATCAACCCATGTGGTGGTTCTTGTGTTGTGGTCAACGAAGTAGGATCTTCCTTCAGGGGTATATCTTTGTTCCCAACCTGGTGGTAATTCACCTAAACCAGATGGAGCAGATGGGGCAGGAGCTGCAACTTGTGCTACTTGGGATACTGCAGGAACATTGGTTGCAGAGGTTGTAGCAGAGTTTCCATCATGGCCAGGTAAGGTTCTGTGGTCAAATTGACGTCTTCTTTCATCAATACTTGTTGAGCTTTCAACCATCAAGTTGGAACCTGCCATAGGTGGGACTGACATGGCTTCCGTGACAGGTCTCTTCCAAGCGGTTGTTCTTGTGTTATGGTCAACATAATAAGTTCTTCCAAAGTTATCGGTTCTTCTTTCCCAACCAGGTGGTAATCTACCGTATTGATCTTCAAAGGAAGAGTATTGCTTGTTGGCATCAACATTACCTGGTGGTGGGTTTCTTGGTGGACCACTTGTTGTTGAACGACGACGACTATCTGAAGTTGATGAAACACGATCACTGACCACAGAGGCAGGAGGCAAGTTATTAGAACTTGCGGTAGAATTGTGTCTAATTTGAGTAGTTGGAGGGTTTGATGGTCTGGTAGCTGGAGGTGCGATAGGAGCGGAGTTTGAGGTGGCTTGACCCTTGGATAAGATCATTATCAATCTACCAGAAACAACATTTCCATCGTTGGATTTCTTTAATTCTCTGGCAACCGAAAAATCCTTACCAGCTTCAACATCGATGTTATCGTCTAAATGGCCCAAAATATCACCAATTCTTAGGTTAACAACACCTAAAAAGCCCTGATCGGCTTTTTTGAATTTCTTTTGGTCAAAGATTTGAACAACCAAGGTGGAGTTTTCAGTGACATTTACAAACTTGAATAATTCGTTCCAGTATGGATTCAAGGTCTTCTTTGCGGCAGAGGTTGATTTAGTTTGAGCACCATCAATGGTCAGAACCGCAAATGGATCTGGGGACTTGAACATGTCCCTTCTGTACAAGTTATCACATGAGACAATTTTGACGTAAATTGTGGACATGATGTGAAATTATTTTGTATTATTATTATTTCAGCTATTCTTGGTATATATTGTTTTAAATCAGATTAATGCAGATTTGTTTTATTTTATTTTTTTATAATTTATTACTTTTTTGGAGTTATATGATAACAACAAAAAAAACTAAAAGATACTTATAAAAAAAGATAAAGAAAACTAATAGGGTATGGTACAGGCTGTGATTATTCTTGAATAAGGTCTTGAATAAATAAAAGACAAGTACTATGATACTTTATGAATAATAGAAATGAATGGTTTCTGTTTTTGGGGTTGTTGAAAATATTACATGATGTTGTTTTTTGCTAAAAGAAATTAAAGGGGGTAAAAAAACATACACACACACACACAAAAAGTGGGCATAAAAAAAAAAAACATAAAAAAATGTACAACAACAAAACAGGATATGGAGATCAACGACGTAATGTAAATATTTTAAATAAAAAAAGATACGTGTATTATGTACTCTGTATGACATGTAAGTTGTTAATTTACATAAAAAAACACACTAGCCAGAGGATGTGCTAATAGCTTTTATAGTACTGATGAAAACACATGTGTTATTTAAATATCATGATAGGTGGACCATGTGCATGAGGCTGTTTGATATCAGACTGATTATCTCCGTATAGTTATTTTTTTTTACTATTTTTGGTATTTTCTTTACAAACAAAAAAAAAACATAGAATCCCCTTTGTAAGAGTTATTCTAACACTGAAAAAGGGGTACAAACCAATTACACACATTACAACATGGAAGACTGGAGAAAAATCGATATTGATGCCTTGGATGCATCAACCAGAAACAAAAGAATAACCACAAAGGAAATAAACGAGACTTTGGTTTCAAGGGGCATAATACACAACTACTCAAATGATGAATTAAGTGGTTTGATCACTGAAGTTGAAACTAAGACATATGCCAAGGACTTCAATGGTGTTGTTTGTGATATTATTGTCAAGTACCCTGTATACTCAGCTGACGATGCTGCTTTGAAAATAAAGTACTTGGGTGCAGTTCAAAATGCCTTGATCCAATGTAAAAATATAGACCCTATCTTAAGTGCCTTATCTGATGATGAAGCAGTTGTTTTGGTCAAGTACTGCTACAAAATCATGTCTATTAAAGAATTCCAAAGCAATGGCCAATACATTGTCAACTGGGTGGACAAGATCATTGCAAACTTTGGCAAGGGTGTTGTATTAAGACATATAACTGATAGAAGAACTATTTGAGTTTAGGTTATATATATTTTAAAATTTTAACACACTTTTTTTTGGGGTTGTTTATGCTTGAGTCACGTGTTTGGGATTAAATCCGATAAACAAAAAGCAATTACTTCCCCCTATTACAAAATTTTTTTTTTTTTTTTTGGATTTCTTTTTACCTTAGGAACACTCACAATTCATATCTGGCTATATTGATAATAAAAAAAAGATCTGATACAAAACCTTGAACCATATACTATTGCTTTGTAATTTTCTGTGATAATTAAAACTATAAAAAAGCAAAAACATATATACAGATTACTGAAAATGTCAGAAGAAAAAGTCAAAGATACTAAAGAAATTGTTGAGAACACAACTACAAAAGAAATCACTCCTGAAGAAAAGGTTGAGAAAATGGCTGCTACAGAAAACCACGCCACAAAAAGATCCATAAGTGAAGAAACAGAAGATAAACCTGCTGAGAAGAAGCAAAAAATTGAAGAGAAGCCTGCCGAAAAGCCAGCTGAAAAGCCCAAATTCGTCTTTGGAGGATCATCAACTTTCTCCAATGGTTTCAAATTCAACAAAGATATGATCCCTTCCAATGCCAAGAAAATAAAAGAAACTGAAGAAAAGAAGGAAGAGGAGCCAAAGAAGGAAACCCCAGTATTCGGAACCTTTGGGTCTTCCACCACATTCGGTCAAGGATTTGGTTTACTGAAGGAAATCCAAAAGACCAAAGAAAATACCGAAGAGAAAAAGAAAGAAGAGGCTGAGGAAAAGCCACTTTTAACCAAACTTGAAACAGTTGAAAACGGTGAGGAAAACGAAGACATAGAATTCAACTCAAATACAAAGATGTACTCATTGACTTCTCTGAAAGAAGGCTGGAAGGAAAGAGGTGTTGGTCCTATACATCTTAACCACAACAAGGAAACAGACTCATATAGATTGGTTATAAGACAAAGACTGACTTTCCAAGTGCTGTTGAACTTGAAGGTTGTCAAGGGCATAAAGATATTCAAGGGTTTCCCAGGCTCAAGCAACTCTGAAAGGTTTGTAAGAATCGTGGTGACTGTTGACAAACAAGTTGTTCAATACTGTATGAAGTTGAATTCCGAAGACCTGGCTGATAAACTATTTGAAAAGTTGGAGAGTTTAGTTTAGTTTAGTAACAACGTATATAAACATATTATTAATTTTTGATTTTACTTAGTAGTAAAGGCAACTGTACAGATGGTGGAACCTTTGACACCACCAAATTGGATGGATGGGTAGTTGACGTGTTTGTAGTATTTCAAATTACCAGTGCTTTCTATAATTCTTATCAATTCTTCTTGGGTGAAGTTACATGATGTTATTAAGAACATACCATCTTTTGATAGAAGGTTATCGATGACATGAGGATAGAAATCTACTAGAGATACTTCTTTGCCCAAAGATTCACTGAACTTGCTCATCCCACTCAAGGCAATGGCATCAAGAGTCCCCTTATCTGTGACAATTTCAAACTTTTCGTTGGCATCGCTCTTTACTGTTTCAAAGAATGCAGATTTTTCGTCAAATAGATCAATGGTTTCAAAGGACAAAGAGTTTTGAATGATTTCATTATCAACAAACTTTTCCTTTTGTATATTCTTGGCTAATTCAATAGACTTTTCAGAGTAATCGCAACCAAGCAATCTCTTGTTGTTTTCAAAGTTTTCTTCAAATTCTTCATCAAGAATCAATTCAAACAAAAAGTGACCATTACCAGTTCCTAGATCAATAAAGTTGCTGATGTTGGTGGCATTGTTCTTGAAGGAAATTTCAGTATCTGGATCTGAAACTTCATTCAATAGCAATTCAATCATTTTGTATTCAGCATCGGAATCATCAAACCATCTTTCACCCAAGTCGTTTTTGTCTTGAGAAAAGTTGATGATTTCACGGTCATAGAAATCGTCCCAGTACTTTTGAGTACCAAGTTTAGATGTGTTTAGTTTACTTGTATCTTCCATTATACAGATGTGTGTGTTTTGGGTTTTGGAATAAAAGAAGAAAAAGAAATTTTTTGAAATGTGAAAATTCAAGAAATATTGCGTTGGAAGCACGTGATGAGACAAGAAACAAGATCAAAGATATATTAATTACGTTGATTTACTATATTTTAAAACGGGAATGAATACAATAGATATGACCTATTAGTATGTATACATTATGAATTGTTATTTTTTTCTTTTACTGAACAATCATATATGTACTTAATGAGATGAGTCTCTTTTTTTTTTTTTTGATACATTCCGTAGACCCAAATTTTGATAAACAAATCCGTAAATTATATTTCAACGATATTTTTTTTTTTTCTTCCATTCTTTTTTTGGAAGGGTCATATACAACCTTTTTCTTTTGTCCATATCAAGAAACAACAACAATACCACAATCAGTCTAAACAATTAAAAAAATGTACAATCCTGAGTTATTCTATGAGCTTAATAAGCCAGTGGCTGAAACAGACTTCCAAGTCATCAAAAAGGCATATGAACTGAACAACACAGACAACAGAACAGCATTCAACTATGCATGGGTGCTTATCAGATCCAACAACAAAGATGAACAATTAAACGGAGTGAATTTGTTGACTCGTGTTTATAAGACCATTGAGGCAGACAAAAAGAAAGAGGCCTTGTACTTCCTAACCTTGGGGAACTTCAAGCTGAAAAAATACGAGTTGAGTTTGAAGTACATTGATTCATTGATCAATGCTGAAAACGACCTTCACGGTGATACTTCTGGTTTGTGTATAGTGAGGGAAAAGATCAAGGAGGAGATTAGCAGAACAGCAGGAACCGCCATTGTTGGGTTGACTGTTGGTGTAGGTTTGTTGGCAGCTGGACTTACTGTTGCCAACAAGTGGTTCAGAGCATCCAGCAGAAAGTGATGTATATACTTATATATATATATGAATTTATGATCTATTTATGGTTTTCTTGAAAGAAAAGAAACAAATTGTTTTTTTGTTCATATCAGTAATGTGTGTTTAAACTCCGTTTAATTATCTTGAATGCAGTAATAGATCCACAATTTTGAGGGTGACACAGGAATGCGACACGAAAAAACACAAAAGATACGGTGTCCCAAAAAGGAAGGTGGTTTTTTTTTTTGGTGTCAGATTACACCCGGAATATTACCTAAAAAAGAAAAACAGAACGCGAAAACACACGTTTAGGCGCCCTAGTTATCTGTATTTTGTTTTTTTTTTTGGCGACTTTCGATGGAGACAAAATTTTTTTTTTTGCTTGTGGTTTATTTTTTTTGTTTTTTCTGGTATATAAGCTATGCTTGTCTGTTTGTTTCCATTTTTATATGTGCAGATTTATATATTTATTAACGCGTCTTGTGTTTGTTATTGCTGTTTATAATTATATTATAAATAAAAGAAGAAGTTATATAAATAAAACCACATTCAATAACTTATATTTACCATACCCTAAAAAATGTTTGTTGTTAAAAGAGACGGAAGAAAAGTTCCTGTTCAATTTGATAAAATCACTTCCAGAATCGCCAGACTTTGTTATGGTTTAGATGCTAAACATATCGATCCTGTCAAGATCACTCAAAGAATCATTTCCGGTGTCTACGAAGGTGTTACCACCATCGAATTAGACAACCTAGCTGCTGAAACTTGTGCTTACATGACCACCATCCATCCTGATTACGCTGTTCTTGCTGCCAGAATTGCCATCAGTAACTTGCACAAGCAAACCAAGAAGTTGTTCTCCCAAGTCATTGAAGACTTATATAACTACGTCAACGAAAGAAACGGTGTTTTGTCTCCAATGATTTCTGATGATGTCTACAACACCGTTATGAAACATAAAGATACCTTGGATGCTGCTATCATCTTTGACAGAGATTTCAACTACAACTACTTTGGTTTCAAGACCTTGGAAAGATCTTACTTATTAAAGGTCAACGGTAAAATTGTTGAAAGACCACAACACTTGATCATGAGAGTTGCTGTTGGTATTCACGGTGAAAACATTGAAAAGGTCTTGGAAACATACAACATGATGTCTCAAAGATACTTCACCCATGCTTCTCCTACCTTATTCAACGCCGGTACTCCAAGACCTCAAATGTCTTCTTGTTTCTTGATTTCCATGAAGGATGATTCCATTGATGGTATTTATGATACTTTAAAGGAATGTGCTCAAATTTCTAAGACTGCTGGTGGTATTGGTTTACACATTCATAACATCAGAGCCACTGGTTCATACATTGCTGGTACCAACGGTACTTCTAACGGTTTGATTCCTATGGTTAGAGTCTTCAACAATACTGCCAGATATGTCGACCAAGGTGGTAACAAGAGACCAGGTGCCTTTGCCTTATACCTTGAACCATGGCACGCTGATATCTTTGATTTCATCGATATCAGAAAGAACCACGGTAAAGAAGAAATCAGAGCCAGAGACTTGTTCCCTGCCTTGTGGATTCCAGATTTGTTCATGAAGAGAGTCAAGGCTAATGGTGATTGGACCTTGTTCTCTCCTAGTGAAGCTCCTGGTTTGAGTGATGCTTACGGTGATGACTTTGAAAAGCTTTATGACCAATACGAATTGGAAGGTAGAGGTAGAAAGACCATCAAGGCCCAAAAGCTATGGTACGCCATCTTAGAAGCCCAAACTGAAACCGGTACTCCATACATTCTTTACAAGGATGCTTGTAACAAGAAATCCAACCAAAAGAACTTGGGTACAATCAAATCTTCTAACTTGTGTTGTGAAATTGTTGAATACTCTGATGACAAGGAAACTGCTGTTTGTAACTTGGCTTCCGTTGCCTTACCAGCCTTTGTTAAGGTTGCTGAAGACCAAAAGACTCAAGTTTACGACTTCAAGAAGCTTCATGAAGTTTGTAAGGTTATTGCCAAGAACTTGAACTCTGTTATTGACAGAAACTACTACCCTGTTGAAACTGCTAGAAGATCTAACATGAGACACAGACCAATTGCTGTTGGTGTTCAAGGTTTAGCTGATACTTTCATGATGTTGAGAGTTCCATTTGACTCTGAAAAGGCCAAGGAATTAAACATCCAAATCTTCGAAACTATCTACCACGCTGCCTTAGAAGCTTCTACTGAATTAGCTGAAGTTGATGGTCCATACGCCTCTTACGAAGGTTCTCCAGCCTCTCAAGGTGTTTTGCAATACGACTACTGGAACGTTGCTCCAACAACCTTATGGGACTGGACCGAATTAAAGGCCAAGATTGCCAAGCACGGTTTAAGAAACTCCTTGTTAGTTGCTCCAATGCCAACTGCCTCCACTTCTCAAATCTTAGGTTACAACGAATGTTTCGAACCATTCACTTCTAACATGTACTCCAGAAGAACTTTGTCTGGTGAATACCAAATTGTTAACCCATACTTATTGAAGGATTTGGTTGATATGGGTATTTGGGATGAAGCCATGAAGTCCAATATCATTGCCAACAATGGTTCTATCCAACAATTACCTAACCTACCTCAAGAAATGAAGGACTTGTATAAGACTGTTTGGGAATTATCTCAAAAGACCATCATTGATATGGCCGCTGACAGACAAGCCTTCATTGATCAATCTCACTCAATGAATATTCATATCATGGCCCCAACCATGGGTAAGCTAACATCCATGCACTTCTACGGTTGGAGTAAGGGTTTGAAGACTGGTATGTACTACTTGAGAACTCAAGCTGCTTCTGCTGCCATTCAATTCACCATTGACTCCAAGGTTGCTGAACAAGCCGCCAACTCTGTATCATTATTAGAAAAGCTAGATAGACCAGAATATATTCCTTGTGAATTCAAGCAAGTTGAAAACTGGGAACCTACTAAGGAAGGTAAGATTGTCAGATGGAGAGCCTCTGAAGACAGAGAAGCTGATGAATTAAAGGCTGCTGAAGAAGCTGAAAAGAGATTCGTCAGAAAAGGTGGTTATGCTACCCCAGTTGTTGAATCCTCAAATGAAGTTGAAGCTGACGCCGGAACATCTCCAAATGATACTTTGATTGACCCAGCTACTAGCGAAGAACCTAAGGATGAAGAAGTCGATATCTTCAACTCTAAGGTCATTGCTTGTGCCATTGACAATCCAGAATCATGTACCATGTGTTCAGGTTAAAATTCAAGAACAAAAACAAAACAAAAAAACAAAAGTAACAATAGGTCGTTTTATAGTATATATAAACATTTAAAATAATTTTTAAAAAAAAAAAATAAGAAAAAGAACAGAAAAACCGGTAAACAATATATAGTTAGCTTACCCCATGGGCAGGGCTGGTCCAGTTTCCATATGGGTATAGGAGTGTACCTGCGTTTGTATAATCACTTCTTTTGGTGGAGTCAATTAAATCGCATCTGGCTATTCTCAAGTACATGTTGATGTTGTCTTCATATAACAAGGCTCCATCAATGAGATCTGATAGCAATGGGTTTTCGTCTTTTAAAGTAGAAATACTAATGGAAGTATTAGTTCCAACGTAAACCTCAATGTCATTCACCATCAATGAAACAGCATCAAAGGTTGAAAAGCTTGAGTCTGAAGAATCCAATTTCCAAGTGATTTCATCAAAGTTGTTCAAGTGTTTGATCTTTGGGGCTGCTGGTATGTCAAAGATTGGTGGCTTGCCCAAATCACCTCCAGATCCTCTCAAAAGGGCTCTTTGTGTTTCGATGATAGAAGCAAAGTCCCATCTGGCAATCCCATTCAAAAACAACCCTAGTAATACACCTTGTAGGATATAAGCAGTTTTACCTCTAGTTGAGCACCCAGGTATTAGCACGATACCTAATATGTAGTGATGGATTCTTAAACCAAATCCAGGCAATGAACCTAGAAGAACCAATCCAGTAATCACTATGGCATAAAACTTGAAGTACTTTTGGAATAAATTAGCCTTCCATACTTTGATGGCTTGGATTATGGCAGAGGTAATGACAATACTCAAAATGAACAATGTTGCTATGATTCCACCTTTTTGTTCTTTCAGATCAGAGATGGTCAATCTATCGACTGGTAATCTATCAAATGTTATGTTATTCAGCAATCCAACCCAAAAGGTTGACAGCATGATTAGTTTCCAAATACCAGATTCATACTCATCATTCAATGTTCTTTTGATGCACTTGTCGTACAGCACATATGTGATGAAACACAAAGGCAGAAATTTCTGCATGGTTAAAGATATCAATTCGTTGAAAGTACTCCAGTCCCTTGGGTTCACCAACAAAGCTGGATCCATTATCATACTTTGGAACCAGTAGCCTTGAACGACTATCCACCAGAAGGAGATGGATGATTCATACAAGTAGAATACAGCCGCAAAGACAAATACATTGAATGTCAAGATATAAAATCTTGGGTCAAGACATCCATTTCTGAATGATGACTTGAAGTCTGGTTTTTCCAAAACATAAGAATCTGGATAAAACGAGTTGAACTCTATACTTCCAGAATTCTTAGCAACTGGATAGTCTAGTTGCGCCCCTGCGCTTTTCAGTTTAATGCACCCACCTGTGAATTTACTAATCAATGAATGTCTCACTGCCATGTCCAGAGATCTTTTGATGACACTCTTTGCGTAATTGAGTGTACCTTGTTTGTTGTCTTTTGTGTGTTGGTTATCAAAATGGTCGTAAGCGGCTGTGCATGGGAAGGTATCTCCTCTATAAACACGGTCACCGATGATGTATTTCCTGTATCTGATCCTTTGGTCTCCAACTGCCACAGGCGCATATATCAAACCACCTTGGTCACACAAGGCAGGACATCTCAGGGTAACTCCGTCTTTGTAATTCACTTTACCATTCTTCTTGAAAATGGGGTTGATCAACATTCGTTCTTTAGTGTCATACTCAAACCCACATTTTTCCAAGTTTTTACCACACTTGTTGTTCATCACCCCAGATGGGTATCCAACACGAGAATTGCACTCTAGGGAGATTATGGATTCATCGGATATGTTGGAGTATGGCCACACAAACAATAATGCGATAGAAAAAATCTGGAGGAATGTCACCAAAGCCAGAAGGGTATATCTCACAGTTTTCCTATATCTGTACTGGAAATAACTTCTTGGGAACTGATCTATTTTAAAGAGTATGGTGTTTTCAGGGTATTTCGGAGGTTCATCAACGACATCTTCGGGTCCCTGCCAAAGTCGTTGGAAAATCTGGTTTCTTTTGAAGTACTTTGTCTCTGTATAAGCATCATTTTTGTATCTGAAGGCAGTCTTTTCAGATATTTTATTGTTCTCATTAATAATGTTTCCTTCTATTTGTGGTTGGGGTGGTAATCCCTCTTGGGAGTTTACAAATGGTTGGAAATAGGACTCAAACTGTTCATGGAAATCATCAGGAAGAGCAGCATCTTGAGAGGAGTTTTTCTTTGGAGAGTGCAAATCAAAGGTCTCAAGCTCTAGATTTTCGTCATCTAGCTTGATGTACTTATTTCTTAAACTCATAGGAGGTTGGAGTATGTGTCTGTATGGTTATCTGATGTACCTCTTTTTTTTTTGACAATGCACTGCGATTGTTTAGTTTTTTTTTTTTTTTAAGGAGATTTTGGTATGTATTATATTGGTGGTCAGTCACGTGCATGTAGGGGACATTCTCTTTTGAACGGATTTGTCTGCAAACTGCATAACTTTTAAAGGTGTTCAAACAGAAATAGTGTCTTCTAAAATAATAATACCAACTATATGCATTAATGTTTACAAACAACATAATATTTTTTTTAAGATCAAAAGTTTTAATCCAATAAATTTAATTCCTAATGAACGTCTTTCTATACACTATTCCAAAATTTAGATCATTTTTTTTTTTATATCCGTGAAAAAGACACACACACATAAATTGTAAACATGAATTCTTTTTCTTAAAAAAACATATTAAAACACCAAACCAAACATGGCAACAATCAACACAAATGACTTGAGTCAAGATGTTATGACACATGCGATACATGAAATCAACGACAACTTTGAAAAGCTGGATATCCACTCTGGAAATGGTATCCTAGGCCTAGACTTTTTGAACTATAGAACAGAAATATCCAATGAAAACAACAGTCTGAACTTTGACTTACAGAAGGAATTCGACTCCATTTTGGGCTTTTTAGACCAGAGGGTAAAGAACATAGAAGTTAATAAGGTCAAACATACTGCATACACCAAGAAGATCGAGGACTTGCAAAAAATCATGGACAAGAGCATAAATGGAAGTGCCATATCCAAAGGCACAAACTTTGACCATTTGATCAAGTTCAATGATGATCTGACAAGTATCAACCAAAGTATAGACTACTACCACAAGTTTGTTGACTTTGAAAACATCTGTAATGAGTTGGATAATTTATTAATAGAGTTACTAAAAGAAGTTGACTTTTTGGAAATGACAGATGATGAATTCATCAATGGCAACTATGCTCAAAAGATTCTGTATGCCCACGACCAACTTAATGAATTGAAAAAGTTTGAACAGTTTGCTAAGAAGTTGAGCACTTATGAGAATACAGACAAGGAAATCAAAAACATCATAACCAAGTTCTTTATGACTGTTGAAAAGTATCCGACTATAAAGGAAAACTTTGACAAGTTTGTAAAGAACTTGATCACTGATCTGATTGATTTCATAAGATCTGAAAGATTCATGATTATTTTGATATTCTTCAAGGTTCTTGAAAAGGATACTGAAGAAGATATGGAAATAATGGATACAATGAGTTTCTTAAAAACCAAACAAGAATCTTTAGTTATAGTCAAAAAAGTAGATTCAAGAAAATTACAAAGTGATGATACTGACGATGTCTTTGACAATCTTGTTTGCCAAGAGATAATCAAAAACAGAATCAACACAAGATTGGAACTAAACAGAATGATTGATTTCTTCGTTAACACCTTGAATGCTGAGGTTGCTGAGATGTTTTCCAACTTGGAGAACACATATCAAGTGAATACACCTGAAGTCAACTACGAAGTTTTGGACAATCTTGAATGGATCATGAATGAATTATTGGTTGTCTTTGATCATCTTCACAAATTTTGTTCAGTCAAGTTCCCAGTGAGAGAAATATACTTCAAGGCTTATTACGAACATTTAAATAAGTTGATCATGAATATACTACAAAAGGAACCTGATTTCAACAACCTTGTGAAGATTCTACAACTGGATCAAATATTCTTGAAGTTTTTTAACAAGGACTTGAAGTTCAAAATCTTGAAATGGGAAAGTCCTTCAATCATAGGAGAAAAAGAAAAGAATTTGTTGATTGATGATTACTTGAACTTATTGAACAAAAAGATGGATGAATGGGTTTACAACATACAAAACGAAGAAACAACATTGTTTGTTAAAAGAGATAAAGAACCATCCTTTGATGAAAACAAGAAACTATGGATACTAGATTTGAAGAATCTTTTCCAAATGTTTATGCAACAAATGGACTTGTGTTGTGATATTGGATACATCCAAATTTTTCTGGGTTGTTTCAATACCTTCACTAAGTTGATTCTAAAAAGACAAAGAGATTGGATTGACTTGATCAAGTCTGAACTAAAGAAATGGCTGGATTACAACCAACATGTGAACAGCCCACAAAATGACTTTGAAAACAACAAAAATGCTGTTGAACAGCCAGCAGGTGGTCTTTTGGAATACTTGATTGCTGTAACCAATGATCAAATGAAGGGTGCAGACTTAACAGTTATGATTCAAGACAAGTATACTCAATTAGTATCAAGCAAGCACAAGGATACTATTGATGCTGAAATAGATTTGGTATTGGATGGTTATGCTGATGTTGCAAAGGTCTGTACAAATGCCATAATAGATGTGGTCACTGATGATGTCAAGGACAACTTGTCTATGGTATTGAGCAGCAAGTGGTATGTGAACGACAATGATACCCTGATATTACAAACCATAAATATCATTCAAGATTACTTGCAAGACATCCAACAATTCATGAACGAGTATGTGTTTGTTACCTTCTTGGAGAATTTACTGGAAGCAATAGTAATCAAGTATATCGAAAGTTTGAACTACAAGCCAATGATTGTGAAGAAGAAGATTATCATTGGATTCAAAAAGGATTTGGAGATGTTATTCAAGCTTTTCCAAAACTACAAGCCTAAGAAAGATGAAGACGCAGATGAAGATGAGGAAGACTACACATATGATGAAATGCTAGAAAGCAAGTTTAAGATCATGGAGTATTTCATTGATTTAATATGCTGTCCACTAAGTCTAGAAGACAATGTTGAGGATTTGAAGACCATTTGGACCAACTTGATCAGCACCTATTATGATTGCCCAATGGATTTGATTTACAGAATATTGAAGGTGAGAATTAAGGAAGAAAAAGAAGTATCAACAAAGTCATCATCCATGAATAGTCTGAGAATGAACCAGTTGTTTGAAGCTTGTCAACAAATCAAGGATTTGAATTTGAAGCACGTGAAGGAGAACAGTTTGGATATGAACATCGTGCCAACATTTGTAGCCAATTTAAATATCAAATAGTAGGATTACACGTGGGATCGGGATTATTATATACACTTATTTTTTTTTTAATGAGCTATAAAAAAAAAAAAAGGACATGTTGCAAAATTCCCCCCTTTTTTAAAAAGAGCCTCAAATTCATGATTTTAAAAAACTTACAACACGAAAGTATTTAATATTTGCAATGTTGTAGATATTATTACAAAAAAATTAAACACCAAAACTATCATACTACACCAAAGTAACACACATAATGTCTATCGCCACTCCATTACTACAAAAAGGACCAAACAAAAAGATTGCCTTACCAACCAGAGTTGAACCTAAAGTCTTCTTTGCCAATGAAAGAACCTTCTTGTCTTGGTTAAACTTCACCATCATGTTGGGTGGTTTATCTGTTGGTCTATTGAACTTTGGTGACAAGATCTCCAAGATCTCTTCTATATTCTTCACTTTGGTCAGTGTTGGATGTATGATATATGCCTTGGTTATTTACCACTGGAGAGCAAATGCCATCAGAAAGAAAGGTTCTGGTCCATACGACGACAAGATGGGTCCAACTGTTTTATGTTTCTTCTTGCTTTTGGCCATCGTTGTCAACTTCATTTTGAGATTCAAGCACGACCAATAAGTATATAGATGAGATCTTTATAAAAAATAAAACAAAACAAAAAACAACATAGCTTTTAATGAGTAGTATTAATTAAGGAGGGTTTCCTCTCTATTTTATATAAATGAATGAATAATAATAATAAAAGACATCAGAGATGTTGCTTTTCCATTTAAGAAATAAGTAGATTATTGAGAGGGTGTGTCTATATTATATATATATGCAATATAAAATGATTACATTTGATTTTGTTTGCAATATATTTGAATATATTATTATTTAAGTAATCTAGTAACAGTTCTTTTAAAAATATTTTAAATTCTTAAATGTAAACATAATATTTTGTTTTTATTCGGTTAAACTGGCGGCTAAAAAACACCAAAGAAAAAAACAAGAAAAAAAGACTGAAAAAATGGAAATTGTTGATTTGGGTAAATGGAGACATCTTTTATTGATATGCCATTCATTTATGAATAACATCATGAATTTTTACGCTACTATGGTAGCATTTCTACAGCTTAATTACAACTCACAAGATTGTATTACATGTAGATTGCTCAAAAAAAAAAAAAAAAAAAGAAGTTATAAGCTTTTCTTTGGGTGATGTACAGAAAAGTTTAAAAGTGCATCAATTGGGTATTGTTACAAGAATAACCCACTTACTTTGACAATACAAGATGTAATAGAAATCAAAATAAGAATAGAGGGTGGTTGATCAAGAGGGGGGAGTATATTCACTATAAATGCATGACCTGTTTTTTTTAAAAAAAGCCTTTTGGTGAAGTATTAATTACTAAGGTTATTTTTAACTAAACGAATAAAACAAAGGGGCTGTTAAAAAAAAAACTAACTGTAAACAAAATCCCGTATACGTTTTTTTTTTAAAAGGTGTTATCTGAATATGCAAAATTGACAGATGGAATGGGGTAGTTACAAAAAAAAACACACACACCCTCCTGTATATAAAGGAATGATCTACAATAATTAATGTTCATTTTTTTATAACAATATTATGAAAAAGATCAACATAATAAAATACACCATTCTGATATATCATATATAACTCCATCCACCAATGTTAAAATTAAACAACGCGGCATATGCCTCCGCTTTAAAGACCCCTATGAAAGCTTCCAAGTTTGGTGTTGCTCAAGCAATCCAAACTAGATTGAACCATTCCATGAACTTGAAGATGAAGCTACCAAATGGCCACGACTATGTCCAACCTACTGCCTTGTTCATCAACAACGAGTTCGTCAAGCCATTGTCCCACACCAAGCCATCCATTCCAGTCTACAACCCATACAACGAATCCTTGATTTGTGATATCTACGAAGGTGGTGCTGATGATGTTGAAAAGGCCATTGATGCTGCTGAAGAAGCATTCAAGACCTGGAAGTTGACCACTCCAGATGAAAGAGCCAAGTTGTTGTACAAGTTGGCTGACTTGATTGAACAAAACATTGATTTGTTAGCCTCCATTGAAACTTTGGATAACGGTAAGGCCTTAAGTTCTGCTAAGGGTGATGTTACCTTAATGGCCAACTACTTCAGATACGGTGCTTCCATGTGTGATAAGTTACACGGTAAAATTTTCCAAAACAACGGTACTGATGGATTTGGTTACACTGTAAGAGAACCAGTAGGTGTTTGTGGTTTGATTTCCTCTTTCAACTTCCCATTGATGTTTGTTTCTTGGAAACTTGTTCCAGCATTAGTCACCGGTAACACCTGTGTTTTCAAGCCAAGTGAACACTCTTGTTTATCCACTCTATACTTTGCCAACTTGATCAAGGAAGCTGGCTTCCCACCAGGTGTTGTTAACTTCATTACTGGTTTAGGTCCAGTTGGTTCCACCTTGACCAGCTCTCCAAAGGTCAAGAAGATCTCATTCACTGGTTCTGTTGGTACTGCTGAAAAGATCATGTCCTCTGTTGGTATTAAAAAAGTCACCTTAGAATTGGGTGGTAAGTCTCCAAGTATTGTTACTAGCAAGGCCAAAGAAGACTTGGACAAGGTTATTGAAAACATTTGTTTAGGTATCTTCTTCAACTCCGGTGAAGTTTGTTGTGCTGGTTCCAGAGTTTATGTCCAAGAAGACATTTACGATGAATTAGTTGAAAAGCTAGTCAAGAAGGCTGAAAGCTTAAAGGTTGGTGATGGTTTCAGTGACCCATACTTTGGTCCATTAACCAACAAGATGCAATTAGATAAGGTCAAAAACTACGTTGATATTGCCACCAAGGAAGGTGCCAAATTATTAACTGGTGGTAAGCAAATTGGTGACAAGGGTTTCTTATTCCAACCTACCATCTTTGGTGACTGTGACAACAGCATGAGAGTTGTTAAGGAAGAAATCTTCGGTCCTGTTTTGTCTTTGATCAAGTTCAAGGAAGTCAAGGATGCTGTTGCCATGGCCAATGACACCGAATACGGTTTAGCTGCCGGTGTCTTCACTTCTGACTTAAACGAAGCCATTCAAATCTCCAATGCTTTGAATGCCGGTACCGTCTGGGTCAACACATACAACAACTTCAACCCATCTTTGCCATTTGGTGGTCATTCCTCTTCTGGTTACGGTTCTGAAATGTCTGAAGAAGCCTTCCACTGTTACACCAACGTCAAGGCTGTTAAGATGGACATCAAGACTGTTATTTAATTTATGATAATGATAATGATAGTAAAATAAATACTCCTTTATATACACAAGTTTTATTTATATGTAATGAAAAAAAATTTGAATGATAATTAGTTAAATGTGATGGTGTGGCTGATGTGTATGTTTTTTTGTCAGGAATTCACGTGTTTCTTTTGGTGTAATTTTTTTTTGTTACAAGTCTTGTCATTGGGTTTGTATTATTACCCAAATAGGAAATAACAAAACAAGAAAACACCAACATTTTTTTCAACAATCTTTTTTTTAAGGCGAAAAAACAAGCTGTTTCTCCTGTCTAAAAAAAATATTGTACGCAGAATACCCACATTTATTTATATGAAATAAATATCTTCTTATTTTTTTTTTTCCACACGTCCAAAGAAAAAAAAAATATTTTTATGTGTGGAATTGAAAGAACTCCAAAAAAAAAAAAAAAAAAGATGGCTATAAAAACAAAATGTTAAACTTTGATCATTTTAATTTTGAAATTTGTTCACATAATATTATTACTTTTATGAATTATGTATGTTGATTATAGCGGTGTTTCTTTGGAGTAATTTCAAACATTCAATAGTGTAGATGATACACAGGCGTCTGTTTTTTTTTGAATTTCTAAGACTTTTTTTGCTAAATCACTCTTTATTGGGCTTGCTTTTAAATTTATTTTTATTATAATAAAGTTAAAATAAGAAACCAATTCTATTCGCATATAACCATACACATAATGTCTGACGCTATCACTATTAGAACCAGAAAGGTCATCACCAACCCATTATTAGCCAGAAAGCAATTCGTTATTGATGTCATCCACCCAAACAGAGCCAACGTCTCTAAGGATGAATTAAGAGAAAAGTTAGCTGAATCCTACAAGGCTGACAAGGATGCCGTTTCCGTTTTCGGTTTCAGAACCCAATACGGTGGTGGTAAGTCTACCGGTTTCGGTTTAGTCTACAACTCCGTTGCTGATGCCAAGAAGTTCGAACCAACCTACAGATTAGTTAGATACGGTTTAGCTGAAAAGGTTGAAAAGCCATCTAGACAACAAAGAAAGCAAAAGAAGAACAGAGGCTTAAAGGTCTTCGGTACCGGTAAGTCTTTAGCTAAGAAGGTTGCCAGAAGAAACGCTGATTAAACTTTATAGCATTACATATCTTGAAAGGGAGAGTTCAAAAGCGAACATTGCTATACATCATTATGTTTTATATATTTACATGAGCATTCGTCTTTGCTTTCCTCTTTTGTTTATTTTAATACCTATACGCTGATACAGAAAAACTTTTACAAAAAGCAGATTTATTAAATTTTTTTTACATCTTGGTTAATGATTCATGCATAACGAGAACTATAATATTTAGCTAGTAATTAAAAAGAAAAAATATTTATATATAGATACAGCAAATATCAATCGGCCTTGTTCTTATTCATGAATGATTGGAGGATATCTACTGATTTCATACTATTGGAATGGTCCGATGGCTTGTTTTGCATATCTGATTTATAAACATCAGCTTGCACACTAGAAACACCATTACTATGCAAAACGCTGTTGGCAGTTGTTCTTGTGAACTCTGTGGTGAATGAATTCATTATATCTGCATTGCTGGCTGGTTGCAAAGGGTTGAATCTTGGAGTAAACGATTGATTATTGGATGAAGCTGCTGGATTTTTCAACAATACATTATTCTTGGTGGGTCTGAAGTTCAGCAAAGCATTATTTGATCTTATCTTCTTCAAATCTGAAACTGAGTGTATTATCTTTGTAGTATCAGCAGCCATTGCCTTTGGTTCTTCACTATAGCTCTTTTTCAATTCACCTCCGCTTGGATTCATTTGCATTAGCAAACCTTCAGGAATATCAACCTGCTGAATTCCTTGCATGTCAACAACTGCAGATAGAGAAGACGAGTTACTACTATTGTGTATCAAATTTTCCTGTGATATCTTCCCTTCATTTGTATTACTCTTAGTATATTCAACTTTCTTTTCAGCTTTATAATAAAAGCTTTCGTCTTCATCATCATCGTCATCACTTGAATCTACTAAGATCAAGTTTCCTGTTTTTCTACCATGGCCAAAATGATGATCATTGACTTTGTTCAAATGATCATTAGCATTTGGTGTTCCATTTGTATCAAGTGCATCAACCATGTATACATCTTGTTCATTCAAACTCAACCCGGATGGCACAGTAGCATCGGAATTCTCCATATGAGCCATGTTAGCCTTCATTTGATCATATACATCAACTTCATTGTCGGAATCTTCTTTGAATTCAAAGGGCAAGGATTCAGCATCACTAAACTCTTCATTAACAAGACCGTTATTGAAACTTGCATTTCTGTAATAGCCAGAGAATTCAAAGTTGTCATCACTGTCGCTATCACTTTGGTCATCATCGTAATTCCAGTGCTTGTTTTTGATTTTGTCGTTTAGATTACTACTATTAAGTGATGAATTTTGAGGCAGGTAATGTGATCTTGGAGGAGAATACTCAGGATTGGCCTTGCTCAAATCAAGACCCTTTTTATCAAATCTCTTGTTAAATTTGCTGTCAAATCCTCTTTGATACATACCTGTACTTTCAGTTGACAATCTTCTTGTATTGTGTTGTTTAAAAGTATTTGGTATGAATGAACTGTTGATGTCAATACTCATGCCTAAATTACCACTAATGTCTCTTGTATCACCTGCAAACTGATTTTTGCTGTCTGGTCTAGCTAGATGCCTAGCATTACTATCAATGTAAAAGGAATCTAGAGAGGCAAATGATGAGTTTAATGGTAAAGAAACAAATCTGCTGTTGGCATTATTATGCTTTGTATCATGCTTTTTGTGACCATTGTTACTCAACTCATATTCGTTATTGTAAGTGTAGTAATTGTCATCATTCATAAAATCATCATATTCTGCATCTGAGTAATCTGAATTTTGTATTTTGTCATTCAAAAATGCCACCTGTTCCTTTTCACTTAGTCCATCCAAGGTAAAAGGGTGATTTTTTATTTCTTCAATGGTTATTCTTGTCAATGGATTTTTATCCAGCAATTTTAATAATATGTTTTGTGCTTGTAACATTTGTCTAGCATCCATGTCTGGTAGATTCATAGGAAATTCCAGTTTTCCATGACAGATAATTTCAAATAATCTCAACTCATGATTGCTGTTGAATGGAAGTTTACCAAACAAAAAGCAATACAGAGTAATACCTAATGACCATACATCCAATGAATAAGAAACAACTTGTCTTATTGTTTTAGTCTTGTAAAAGGATACTGCATTGCTTATACAGATTTCAGGAGCATAAAACACAGGTGTTCCAACTGTTTTTATTAAGTCTTCTTCAGTACAGGTATTTAATATCAAAGAACATCCAAAATCACTTATTTTTACTACATCATTGGCAGTAAGTAACAAGTTGGCTGGTTTTAAATCTCTGTGTAATACATTCTTTAGTTGCAGATACTCCAATCCTAACACAACTTGTCGAAAATAGTCCTTGGCTTTTTCAAACGGCAGCAAAGAAGGACCTTTTGCGTTTATCTCCAATTGGTTACCAGAACACCATTTTATCTCTCCATGTGCACAATATTCCAGAATTAAGTATATTTTCTTACTGTCGGGGTCATTCAACACTTCAAGCAGTTTAATTACATTCTTGTTTTTTAAAAGCTTCATGATGGTAACTTCTCTTCTGATTTTATCATCACTTACTCCATGATCGAATAAATCATTTCCAAACTCATCGATTTGACCATTGTTTCCATCGAAAGTTTCAAATTCGGGACTTGGTTCTAGAGAAAACTTTTTTGCTATACTGGTTGAATGCTTGTTAACAATCTTCATTGCATTCAATTCATCTGTGTGCATGTTCTTTACCAATTTAACCTTCCCAAACTGTCCCTGGCCCATTTCCTTTATAATTTCATAATGATTCAACATTGTTTTTTTGGTTATAGGATCATACTCCAGTTTGATTTTCACTGGCAAAAAGATATGTGTTTGATGAAGGGGGTTATTCAATTGTTGTTTTCTTTGGTTCTCTAAAATTAAGTTCAATGATTCTAGCGAACTGTTGGACCCCCAACTGTCGTTTGTGTATAACTGATTGCCAAATCTCATTTCCGGTTGTTCTCTGGTGAAGTCATTATCTATAAGTTTTTTGAAGTTTTTATCGTTGTCAAGATGTGCATTGTGGTTGTTCATAGCTTGGTAACTTGAGTGTCTATTAAGTGCTAAATTCTGTATCAGCGGGTTTGCCATATTGTGAGTGCTGGAATTCATTTGGAAGCTCCCTTCAAAGTTGGTCTGTCGTTTCCGCATATACGAAGGATTATTCGATTTTATAGGTATACCAGTATTACTTTGCATTTTTTATCATAAATAAGTGGTATTTGTTTTTGGTTATAAGTTTTAAATGAAGATGTAATATAATAATTTCAACAAGAAAAAAATAAAAAATATGAGAGGTATTTTTTTTTTTTTGAAAGAAAATTTTTTTTTTTGTTAATTGTTTCGTTTAAAAATAATCTTGAAATTTTGTGTTTTTTTGGGTTGATACATTAGTCATGTAATCATGATTCATTATCATTCTAATGTTGTCAATCGTCTTTAATGTTTGTTAAACCCAAAAAATCCCCCTTTTCTCAAAGGGAATAAGAAAAAAAAAAAAATAGAAGAAGTTTAGAAAAAAATAAAATTTTGGACTTAGAAAAATAAATCGCTACCAATTCTACATTAAATTGTGATGCAAAAAAAAGTTGTAGCGTAAACTCCTCATAGGGGGCTCGAACCCCTGACATTTCGATTCCTTTTGAACTTTTACAATTGACGAATCAACTGCTGTATAAAAGTCGAACGCTCTACCGACTGAGCTAACAAGGATGAGTTTACAAATGAATTTTTCTTAACAAACAGCTATTATCTTCCAAAAAAGAGTCATGTGACCAGAACGTGACCAGTTTTGGGGCTGTCAAAATGTATGTTGTATTCGTACTGATAAAAAAAAAATAATATGGAGATGTGTTTCTCTCATTTATATAATAGTTCTTATCAACAAGACATCTTAATCTTTGAAGAAAACAATACCAATAACAACAATATATTCTTTATAAAATATGGATAAATTAGATAACCAAATCTATGAAAAGAAAACTGTAAAAGCAGGAAGCAAAAACAACTATTGTTTGGTCTGCATGGAATCAACACAAACATGTCTCTACAAAAAGAATTTTTACTACTTCAACTATAACAAAACAACATACGCTGACTGGTTCTACGTATGTGACTGGCACTTGAAGAACTCAGACTTTTTGGAAGCTTGTGAAAGCAAGGAGATCAAAGACTTGAGAGCTGAGTTGAAGAATCTGAATGAAAAGATCAAAGTCATTAGAAAAAAAGTCGATGATGAAAAGGCACAGATAAAAACACCAGTATGGTTGAACAATGCTGTTAGCTCTACCGGATCATACCTTACTAGTAAACTACCATTCACAGGAAGTAAAACCGAAGAGGTTGCAGATCCTGAAAAGAAAGATACAGAGATGACAGTTGAGAAAAAAACAGATAAGCAAGAGATTGAAGATCTTTTGGATAACATTACTGCCAGAGAAGAACAAATAAAGAAATTAGAGGAAAGTATCAAGTGCTATAAGCTGTCGGATTTCACATACATAAACAGAAAAGATACACTAGCGGGTTCTTTGAATCAAAAATTTGTAAAGCCAAAGTCTGTTGTTGAGACTAAAAAAGTTGCCAGTGTTGCCGATGCTCCTGCTTTTGCAATTAAATTCCCATCTGCTCCAAACCACGAACTATGATTAAAAAAAAAAAAAAAATAATATATATATCAGTACTTGTAAACACCAGAAAGCCTATCTCCAGTCAACACACACATTCTCTCATATTTGTTATCAGTCGTATCCAAAAAATCAAAGTCTGTGATGATAAAATCCAGAAACCATAGAGAGGTGGCATACGCCAGTGCAGCTTTGTCAAAGACTTTTTTAGTCTCCAGCTTGTATCCCAAACGAGCAAATTTTTGCGATAATCTCCATAAAGACTCTTGGATTTGTGGTGTTGACCACGCACCTTTGTCTGGATCAACAGATCTCCCATTGGCCTTTTCGATATTAGCAAATAAAGCATACTGAACCTCAACAGAATCCAATACCTTGTCGAATTTGTCTTTGAAATACCTCAAAGTCTCATAATCCTTGCTCTTGTAAATATCCATCTGGGTTTTCAAATACCCCAAAAACCAAATCTTCAATTGAATCAATAACTCCAGGTTGTTTTCATTTGATTCATAAAGACCAGATTCTTCTTGTTTTAAGAATTTCATAAACACATGTGTCTTTGATAATTGGCGAACTTTGGAAATATCGTTATTTGGGTCAGCAGTTTTTTGAGATGCAAAGAGACCTTCATTTTTGTTAATTTTCGTTTTCAATCTATTTTGCAACTCAGTTGTCAAGTCTAAATATTGATCGTACCTTAATACTAAATCCGTTTTAGTATTCTTTGTAAGTACTCCTTGTTGGGTTTCATCAGAAGAAATCTTGGATGTGGTTTGACTGCTTGCATTTGAGGAAATAGAAGCTGATCTAAAAGCCTTTGTAATGGCCTTGGTCATGCCTGCAAAAGATGAAGATCTTCTCTTCTTTTCTTGAAATTCATCAACACTGCTGTTGCTTTCTCTTTTTAATTGTTGACCACCCTTACCAGTAGATAAAGCATCTTTAGTGACTGTGCCGTGGTCATCTCCTTTATTCGATGATGTCCTCTTTGATAACAGTTTTGATTTTCTTCTAGGGCCGTTGATAGGAAACTCATTTGTTGTGATGATAGCCTCATTTGGAATCATCAAGTACCCATCTTGTTCAGAGTATTGCTGACTTGAAGCAGTATCTTTTTTATCATCTTCTTCATCCGATGATGAATCAAATACCTCATTGTAGACGATTCCGGAGTTGTAGTTACTTTGTTGCGGAGATTTTCTAGATTCCGAGTCTTTTAACGCCAATAGCTTTTTAACATCAAATGTGGCTTCTTTATTGTTAAACGACTTAACTAAGTGATGATTAAAGAATTCATCATAAGACATACGTTCTATAGGATCGTATGTTAACAATCTTTGAATCAATTCTTCCATGTTGGTATCAAGTATATCATACTCATCAATCATTTCATCTTCATCATCACTGCTTGAACTAGAACTTGAGCTCAAGCTGCTGTCCGATCTAGAAGCCCCCAAAGTTGGAAACTTCAACCCAACAGTTTTGATTTTGTTCAATAAATCAATGTAGTTCTTAGCTTGAAAGGCTGGTTTTCCAAAACACATTTCATAAATAACACAACCAACAGACCACAAATCAATTTTTGCATCGTACTTTTTGTATGACAATATTTCTGGTGCCATCCACTGTGGTGATCCACAAAGGGTCTCTGCCATTGATTGCTGCGGCAAGAATCTTGCAAAGCCAAAATCAGCAATTTTCAAAACAGGAATCAGGGAATCCGGGTGAGAGGTTAATAGTAAATTTTGTGGTTTAATATCTCTATGTATTAAGTTCTTGGATTGAATAAAGTGCAGAGCATTGGCTATCTGTTTAATAAATGAGTACGTCAAAACACAGTTAAGACCGTTGTATGAGTTCATAGGGAGTTTGTTTACTATTTTGTTAAGAACATCGTAATTGAAAGTTGAAGGAGTTTGAATTTTATGACTAAAATGCTTGGTATTGGAGAATCTAATAATATTGGATAAATCACCAATATCACAAAACTCCATTACAATAATTATATTTTTCCTATCTGAATCTTCTCCATCTGCTGACTCATCGGAATTTAAAGTCTTGGGGATGGAGTAGGATATGAGTTTTACAATATTGGGGTTCTTTAATCTCTTCAGAATGTTGATTTCTACTTCAATGTTGTTCAAAATGTTGTTGTTGGCCTTTTGATTGTTTGATATGATGTTGCTGTTTTTGATAATTTTGATTGCAACTGGGATATTTTTGTCTTCATTTGAAGACATTGATGCCTTGTAGACAGTAGCATATGATCCTTTACCAATTTTGTTGGATATGGTCAATGACTGTTGATTGATAGTAATTGTTTTATTTATGTGATCACTCATTTTGTGTTCTTGGTTACTTATTTATAATTATTTTTTTTACATAGAAAAAATATTGATCAAAAGTGTGTGTTTGTTTTTATTTATGTAGAAACGTCTAAACGGTAGAGATAACAAAAAAAAAATGATTAAAAAAACATGGAGATTAGATACGGAGATTTGTGTGGTTATCACGTGTAAACACAGTAAGACTATTACATAAATACACACAAGATGTTTAAAATATTAGAAACACAATAAATAAAAGAGTTATAATATATATTGTGGTATATCCTAACAAAAGTCTTCTATACTACATGATAGTATCTTTATGTTGAGAGTTTTGTTTATTTGTCGGATATAAGAAAAATACGTAAATGACTTTCTTTTTGTTTTTTTCCTTTTTTTCTTCTTTTCCCAGTAGTTTTTTGGTTTCCACCCAAAAAAACTTATGAAAAACGCTATTTTTTTTTTTTCCAAATATGACACTCACAACTTTCATGTTTTCATCTATATAAACACTTAAAACAAACCCCACCAACAATAACCTGCATGTCTGAAAACAACAACAAGAGAGCTTTGGATCTGGATGATCTGAATGACGATGATTTATACAATGACAACAACAAAAACAAAAAAGTGAAAATAGAAGAACCTGAAACCAAACAAGAATCAGAGTCTGAATATACAGATGCTTCAGAGTCTGATGATGATATCATCTTCAATTTTGGTAACAACAGCAAAACTTTGAGCAGTAACACAATTGCCAAGCCTACTGACTCAAACACTGTAAAGTCTGCTGATTCTGAGAACAAAACATCTGTTAATAACTCCTTAGAAACTAGCGGAGACTCCCCTGAAAAGAAAGATAGATCTGCTCTAACCACCGATGGTGATGATTATGAAGAGAGTGAAGATGAGGAAATACAACCAAACTTCTTGATTGAAGATGAAAATATCCCATTCTTTATTACCAGCAGAGATAACAAACCTATAGATATCAAAAAAGATGATGACTTTGAAGGGGTTGATATGAAAGAAATCGAACCTAGCTTTATGAAGGAAAAACCATGGAGATCTTCAAGAGCCAAAATTGAGCATTACTTCAATTATGGATTCAACGAAGCAACATGGACGGAATATTTAAATAAACAAGCAAAGTACAGTGTCAAGTACAGCGGATCTAAGCTTCTTTACCAACTTCTGCTTCTACAAAACCAAAATAGACTGGACAACTACAACAACATAAACAAGAACAATTACCAAAATGTAAATAGTGACAATGTTAAGAGTAATCCTCATCAACAAATGAACATACCTGAAGTTGCAAAGCTTAAGAATTTATTGAAGCATCAACAAAAACAACAAGCAAGAGAGCCCCCATTACCTATCATACAACCTATAATCAATGCCCAAGGTAATATCATCAATCCTAATGCCATGAATAACTCCTCAAACTCTTCAAGTATGCCTCCTGGTATGGACATGAACATGCCACCAGGAAACATGTTCCCATTCCCTCCATTCAATATGATGAACATGGGAAACAACAAGCATAAATCGAGAAAGTAAGTTATCCCCCATATTACGTATAATTTACATCTTTTGATTTTTATTATTTTTTTTTCATTACATTAGTGAATATATATTTTATTTAATTTCAATATCCAACTCACTGACTACTCTTAAAACATCCAAAACATCCTTTATCTTACCCAACCATAATCTTCTTTGGTTGATTGTATCACAACTCAAAACAACTCTGCTTTTATCATCAAAGATCATTTCAAAGTTGTAACCTGGCGCTGGACAAGTTTCACAGTCTAGGATAACATCACGGACATTCTCCAAGTTTATGGATACCTTCAATTCACTTGAATCATCAATACTATAACCATTTAATAAACCGTTTTCTAAGACAAATCTTCTTCTACGAACACCACAGCTTTCAGGAACATCCAAACCCTGTTGGTACATAATACCCTGAGAGTCAAATTTGATACCCAAGACTCTTTGTTTTCTCTCAATGATTGCACTGATGGCTGAAATGGACTTTGGAATGACCTTGCTGACATGGGACAAATGAAGAACCTTGATGTTCAAACACCCAATGCTCTTCATGATGTCTGTGTTGTTGAATGATGATGTTGACATAACATCGTATCTCTTGCTACTCAAAACATTGGTCATTGAGGAAATATCAGCCAATGATATTTGTGCAGTCATCAAACCAAATGTTTCACCATCAGGAGAAAAGTTTGTTGTCCATGGATCTTGAACCTTTTGCTCAACTTTTCTAACCACAGTTTGGTATTCAACTTTACGTCCTTTACCGAAAATACTTGAGGCGCTGGAAATTGAAGAGTTTTGTTTACCTCTTCTGTGGAAAAAGCTCTTGGTGAAACTATTGGTTCTGTTTTCATCATCCTTGTTGCTTTGTTGGATTATAGGAATTCTGTCCTGAACTTCAATAAACTTGCTCTTGATGTGTTCATAACGCATCTTGAAGGTGAATTGCAAAGTCAAAACAGTATCGTCAAACCCATCCAAAGTTGGTTTAATTGGGATTTCGGTCATGTATTCTTGCGAAGAAATGTCAATGTCTTCGGCCAATAACCCACTGTTAATGTTAGTCAAAGGAACCCACTCAGATTCAATAATCTTTTCACCGTTGTCAAATAGTACTTGGATCTCAGCCTTTTTATCGGCAAATGTAACATTAGGATTTGATTTCTTGATGAAGTTGGTCAAAGATAAAGTACTTAGACTAATGTACATGTAACCCAAGTTTGACAATTCATTGTCTTTCAACTTTAGATGTTTCTTTCTTCCATCTAGTTCTTTAATTTCCTCGATAACAGGTTCTTTAGCTTCAATCACAGGAGGCTTTACTGCTGAAGCAGCTCTGTTCACAACCTTAACTGGTGAGCTTACTTTCATATTTTTGACAAAAGTATTTTCATTCTTTTTAGGTGTTTGCGGAACTGTTTCATCTTCAGTAAAGAAATTAATATTTTGTTGATCATTATCGTTAAGAGAAATACCATTCACTAGAAGTAGATCTTGAACATTACCTATGATGATCTGCTTTCCAGGTTCTTCATTACTTAAAATAGTGTTATTATCAAAGGCATTTTGTTGTGTTGTTGATGTGCTTTCTACTAATTCCATATTGTGGTAAATACCCAACCCACTTGATGTTCTTTGAACAACATGGTCGTCAGAGTTCTTCAAAGTTTTTGTGACTAATTCACTTTGCTTGTAATCTTCCATGTCTAAGTCGCCAAGTACAGCTTTGTCATTATTCCACAGCTGACTAACATTGGAATCATTGTTTGATTCCTTGAGAGCCTTACCATCATTTTGTGATTCCCTAGTTGATAAGTTGATGGCAGACTCCCAAAGTTTGTTCATTTCAGACAACAAACTGTGAGAAGAACTGATTCTGTTGTTTGAAATATTGTTGCTAGTTTTTTCACTTACATCTTCTGCTTCTGCAATTTCAACTTTCAAAATATCTGAAGTAACTCTACGTCTAAGGTTTCTTAGGACATTTCTTGATTGGTCTAATTGTGAAGTATTAGCTGAATTCTTTGGATAATCAATTCCTGGAGATACAATACGGTTCATAACTTCACTGTATTCAGATTGTCTCGGAGCCTTTTCCATAGAGAAGTCAAAAGCACCAAATGAGGCGTCAAAAGAACTGAAAGAAGCCAATTCCGGAGAGATTTGGACAATCTGGCTTGGGGAAATGATTCTGTTGACCTGGAACTTGTTGCTTGAAGAAGAAATTGATCTCTTGTCGTCAACTGAGGACATTCTTAGGTCAGAATTGAGGTTAATTTCATTGACAAAATTGGAGTATTTGACAGATTGCAATGATGCATTATCGGATGTATTGACATCGTCACTTTCTTTGTTAGCAATTTTCAAGCTAAAACTAGAGTTAAAGTCACCTTCACTATCTAGAGTATTACCGTGAGATGATACATCTCTAGACTGGTCAGATTCCATTAATATGTTATTGTTTTCCAAACCATTGTCTATTCTTTGCAACATCTTAGTGACATCTTGGGATTGCTCATCCAAGATAAAGGTATTTTCGTCTCTGTGGCTAATATCTTGTGACATTTGTCTACTGTTGTTCCCCTTTTGGTCACTAATAGTCACATGATTCAAAATATCAGAATTAATTGAAAACAATCTTTTGTTGACGATATCTGAATTCATTGAGTTTATTCTCATTTTTAAATGTTGTTTTCTCAAATCAGTTGAAGTAGACATGTGTCTTTGTTGAGTGAACTTATCCTCATCTAGTTCAACTTCACTATTTTCAGAAGCTGTGGCAAACTCATTAGCACTAACAAAATCATCAGCGTCAATGTCTGTAGATTGTAATCTAGAGTTTTTGTTGTTTTGAAGAGCATTAGAAATAGAATTCAATCTATCCTGTTGAACTGAATTGTTTTGGAAATTCAAAACTGGCATGTTGGAAATGTCATCATCAGAAAAGATATTGTGCTCATTGTTGATCAATTGATTGATATCTGTTACGGTTTCAGAGTTAGAAACATGTTGAAGTTGGTGTTTTTTCAAAGCATTGCTGACTTCTTCCATTTCTTGTAAAAGATTCAAAGAATCTACATCCAAACTAGTATCCATCGTGATTTATATTATATATATTTCTTTTTGGGTTTTGTATGTTAATATATATATTTCTTGAATTAAAAAGATAATAAATAAACTTCTAATAGTTAAAAGGCAAATAAATCAAATATCAGGGATTTTCGTAAAAAAATGGCCAGATCCTGCACTTCCTTTAATGCAATGGCATTCATATTGCTTGTTTTTTTTTGAAGCAAAAAAACAAAAACCCCCCCAATTGATGTTTTAAAAATAAACAAAAAATTGTTTACTTATTTCCTAAAACGGAAACCATACCATAAACAATTATTTAATAACCGTTAAAAAAAATAGTAATATACAGATGATTATCAGGTTATAATATATAACTTATTCTTCATCCTTCTTTGGGGTAGCACCTGTGACTTCCATCCAATCAAAAGCCTCCTTATCAGGAATGGTATGCAAGTGTCTCAACTTCTTTTGCTTGAAGTATTGTTCACCACATGAAAATCCATTGATCGTAAAATCTTCTCTTGGATCAACTTTACAATTCAAGTTCAAGTACTTTTCCTTGGTCTTTTCCAACAAGTACTCATCACTGTCAGAGTTCTTACCAACAGCATATGGAACGTTCCAGAATGGGATATGGTAGTAACCAATGTTCAAGTATTCGATTTGATCCATAGGCAAGAAAATGGAGGCAAATATAGAGTGGACAGGAGCATCACCATGTCTTTCATAGAAGAAACCACCTTGGTGGTCCAAGTAATCAAAGAACTTTCTGTATTGTTGAGATCTCCACAATCTCATGTTGGCAATTTCAAAGTTTGACCAGAAATGACAACCATTGTAAGTTGCACCTTCATCTTCACTGATGAAACTAGCAAAGTTCTTGTGAGGAATGTATTCTGGATGTTCATTGGTGAATGACAAAACAGAGTCATGAAGGGTAGGGATGGTATCTGAGTATTCATGTAAGGATTGAGTAAAACCGTAAACCTTTTGGTTATCGTTCATGTACTTGAATAAGTCTTCAGGAATATCACAAGGATATCTGGTGCTTGGTTCAACTCTCCAGTACCAGTCGTATTCAAGCATGATTGGGTGTCTCCAGAAGAAACCAGATTGGTATCTACACATGAATCTGTAGGATTCAGAATCACCATAGATAACATGAGCCATATCTATTCTAGCTTGAGCAGCCTTGTCTTGATCAATGAAATCAGGATAGGACCAGTGTTCTTCAGGAACCAAACCAAATTTCACCTTACCAGAACACTTTTCAGTGACTTGCTTGATGAATCTTGGGGTAAATTCCTTGTCGTTTAAGAAGACCCAGTCGTAATGATACTTGTGGTTGAAGCTAGCTTCCAATTCTTCAATGGATAGCAGCATATCAGATAACTCTTCGTTTCTTACCAAAGAAACCATGGTGGCATTCATCTTTTTATATTCAGGCTTGGAAGTATCAATGAACCAGTCATCAAACTTGATAGGATCATATAGATTTGGGTTGATGTGAACCTGGTTCAAGGTTTTGTCAGATAAAGGATCATAGAAGTTAGGTAGTTTTTTCTGGTGGTGTACAGGTTCTTCAGATGATGTGTCAAATAATTTGTTGTAGACAGTTTGAGAGTTGTAGTCCTCATGGACGTTAGAAAACAAAAAGATGGTTAGGATTAGAACCAAAGAGATGACTGTGTATGTCAAGCCTCTAAGGATTCTTCTGTTGATGATAGGCATGTTGTTGGGGGTTTTGTTATTAAATATATCTTTATAGACTCTCTTTTCCAAAAAGAAAAAAATTTAAGCTTTTTGTCATTACGTTTCAAATTTTTTTTTGTCCCTTTCTCGCTGTGTTGTTCATATTTTTTTTTGTTGGATATGGGGGGAAATAAATTGTCCATAATGTCGGACATAAGATACTCCCAAACAAAATATCATTATCTCTCTAAAAAAAAATAACAGAAGTTGGAGAAATTAAGACATGAGATAAGACCAAAAATATAACACACCATATGACACAACACATCATAGATGCCAGTTCTCTGGATACTAGGTTCAACAAGCTGCTTATAAAAGACAACAACAAGATTATTCTAACACAATTCAACTGTATCTTTATCTACAACAAAGACAAAGAAAACTGGCTATCTTATACAAGTATAAAAGAAATAATCCTGAATGATAACAATATCAAAATTATATTCAAGGACTTATCCATCATCGATATAATTAACAACAAGGATGACGACATCTTGATTGATATTTTTGAAAATCTTTGTGTGAAATATTACCAAAATAAACCACTTCAATACTCTGCTGAAATCATTCTCTCATCAAAGACTTCTAATACTCGTATTAACTCTTTACAGGAAAATATCATTGATCAAGAAATTAATAGACAACATTTTAAGAAACAACAAAACAAGTGGATGATTTCAGATATAAACAATGAATACCAAATTTGCGATTCATACCCACAAAAATTCATACTCCCTAATAACACATCCTTGAAAAACTCCATTATCCATGCAAAGAACTTCAGAGATCAATGTAGATTCCCCATAATCTCATATTTGAACCACAAATCCAATCTTATTCTGCGGTCTTCACAACCAATGACTGGTATCATGAACAAGGCCAACAGTCAAGATGAGTTTTTAATCAAAGAATATCTAAAGAATGCGGACATAAGGGACAACAACAGATTTATGATTGTTGATTGCAGACCAATCAAGAATGTTTATGCTCAAAAATACATACTTGGGGGAGGGACTGAAAATATCAAAAATTACCAATTTGCTGATTTAAAGAGTAAGTACTATGTTGAGAGCAAGACATATTTTTTGGGATTCCCAAATGTCCATGTTTTGTCTGACCAATACAATGCCATGTTGGATTCTTTTATTATCGGAAGTGATAAACCAAAAGACAAGAATATCAATGCTGTTGAATTTGATTGGTATTTAAACATTCAACATACTCTAAAAGAATTGGATTACTTGCTGAAAGAATACTTGCTAAATAGTTCGCATCTTTTGATTCATTGCACACATGGCTGGGATCGTACCTCATTAATGACATCTTTGATGATGATATGCACAGATCCTTATTATAGAACAATTGAAGGTCTTTTTGTTTTGATCCAACTGGAATGGTTGAACTACGGTTTTAGATTTGCGGAGAGATTTGATGTTCACGAGTACTTTATAGATGATGTGGAAGAAACTCCACCAAAGGAAGATATTGAAATTCAAGAGAACAAATCTAGTGGGTTTTTGATGAACAAGATTGATTATTTCATAGATAAAACCAAGAACAACAATATCTCAGAGATATCAAGTTCTTTGAAAAAGAGATTGGGTAGCATTGATATTCCGAATATTTCCAATAAAGGTCCAATAACCAAAAAGTTGTCTGAACATTCTTTATCGAAAAACAAGAAGATGATGGTTGACCATAACGATATAGAAGAGTATTTGAACACAGAAGAAGATAGCACCACCAAGAAGATTGTAAAAAATCCTGACAATAAAGGTGGGGTATCGCCTGTTTTTATACAATTTTTAGATCTGATTTATCAACTAATCAAGCAGCATGATAACAAGTTTGAGTACAACGGCAAGTTTTTGTTACGTTTATTGAAAGAAATTACCTCTGGAAAGTACTACGAGTTTTTGCTAAATAATGACAAGGAAAGAACAGAGTATTTGCAGTCTTTTAAGCTTGATGATGAGCAAAAGATAAAGATATCATGGTTTAATTTGATAGATATCAAGGATTCTGATAAAAACGGGAGTTATGACTCTAAATTAGATGTCATAGATGATTGGATATTCCCCAATGAATCCAAAGTTGTACTGTGGAAGTCTCTATGGAAGATATAGTTTGTTTTTTTCTTATATATTTTGAAAAAGAGTTATCTGTCAAAAACAAAAAAGAGGATTATATTCCCCACACAGCTTTGTTATTTTTAGTTTTTTTTTCTTCCTCCTTTTAATTTTTTTTTGTAAACTTCGAATTTTTTAAACATTCATCAGTTTAAAAAGAACCAACAGCTCATATCATGAATAATGTTTGTCACACCTCGTCTTCATACTTGAAGATAGCGGATATCCACAGATACAATATCAAATACAGACTATATGAAAACAGTCTTGAGGACTACCTTGAGAACGGATCCCACTTTGTCAATGGGGTTCCTGATAAAATCACAGTAACCATCACCAATACAATCCCTATATCTATGAGAGCCACAGGTCTACTGCTGGGGCCGTATTCCTTATATGTTGATTTGAAAAAGAAAAAGTATGACCACAAAAAGAAGTTCTTTGAGAAGTCAGACATACCTGTTTTTGAACCAAACTTGTTACCTGCTCAAGACATAACATTCGATTTGTTTTTGAATGACTTGCAAGATAAGGAAATTGAATGGGAATTGAATGTAATTTCCCAGGCTTTGTTCACAAGAAATAGCAAGACTTTTTATAAAGTTGAGATAAAGTATCACTTTGATAACAAGATATATAGTCCAAGCACAAGAACTGAGCTTGAGCTATTGAAACAAAATCTTTCAGTTACAAAGTTGGACTCACATGATATCTGGGAGTACTTCAATGCAAGCAGACATGTGGCAAAAACAGATGATGCAGAAAACAAAACACACTTGGTTATTTTGACCCATGGGATGATGTCCAATGTCACTGCTGATATGTTATTCCTTGCTGAACAGATCAAGAAGAATAATGACAATTGCTACATAACAGGCTTTTCTGACAATGTGTGCAAGACTGAAAGAGGAGTGCGATACCAAGGGATCAAGAATGCCGAGTTTATTATAAAGGAAATAATCAAAATAGGTATTGATAAGATTAGTGGTGTTTCATTCATAGGCCATTCCCTTGGTGGTTTGGTTCAATTGTTTGCAGTATCTTATCTTTTCAAGAAATACCCAGAAATAATGTACAAGCTAAAGTTGGAGAACTTCATTACCTTGGCAAGTCCACTTTTGGGTGTATTGAATGAGAATCCTACAATTTTTGCCAAGCTGTTGCACATAGGTATTATAGGAAAGTCTGGTCAAGACTTGGGATTGATCCCTATGATGGAGTATAACGATGAACCATTCTTGACTATATTATTGTGTGCCCACACCAGAAATGTATTGAGAAGATTTAAAAACAGAACCATATATGCCAATAGTGTGAATGATGGTGTTGTTCCATTGTACTCATCCTCCTTACTACTCATAGAGTTTGATGATATCAGGCAAAAAATGAAGCAAAAACAAAACTCATCTACTGACAATTTAGAAGTAGTCACGGAAGATTTCAATACTGTAGAAAACGACAAAATAAGAAACAAGTTTTTCTGGAAACCTTTGATGAAATTGAGTACGATGTTTGCCCCAAATATGAGCATTGGAGGTTCTCAAAATGACGTCGAAGAGGCTTTAACTGAAGAATCCGACACTGAGAGTTTGTATGAACTACCAAAGATGACTTTGTTTAATACAGCACAGAATGTGTTGCTGCAACCTGTACCTGAACTGAGCTACATAATTGACCCATCGACCAGAGACTCCACAATCATCCACGATAAGGTATACACAGATGAAATGCTTGAAAAGATAATCGCATCGAATGAATACAAAAAGATGAATGACATCAACCTCGGCAAGGATCAAGTTTCTGTTTCCTTCCAAAAGGAGCTTGAGATTGCAAAGCTTTGGCACCACAAGATTGCATGGAGAAAGATTGTGTGTGCTTTGGAGCCAGATGCCCACAACAACATCAATGTGCGTAGGAACTTCCACAACGCATATGGCTGGGAAATTGTTGACCATATTGTTTCAGAGCATTTCGTTGATTCATCTTCTGAAGTCGAACACGAGTACTATGTTGAGGAAACTGATGATATTGCTGATTACCACTGGCTCCTCAACTTTGATGAGGAATCGTTGATTGATGGTGGTGTTACTGGGATGATTCCTACGATTTCGGACTTAGTCGATCGCTGGTACAACAAACTAAAGCTGAGTGTGACTGGTGATGAGAGCAAGGATGCTGTGGTTGATGATGAGGTGGCCAGACGGATGAGTGAGTTTTCTCTTGAGGAACAGGAAATGCTGTTTAATTATATAAGATGATGTTACTGTGATAGTAATATTTTTTTGAAAAAATCAGTGATATGCTATTTTTTTTTTTTTTGATAACGCGTCGTGAATTGTTTTCATTTTTTGTTATGAATATTTCAAAAACTAATATATGTATAACCAAAAAGCACTTACTACAAACTTTCACGTATGGAACTCATTGACACAAACGTAGACTTCACACGCGCACACAAGAGATTCGAGAAGCTCATAGCGAAATGCGAGTCCATCATCGAAACCATTTTCAAGAGCATCACCTCCAAGAAGCTGATCTACTTGTGTTTTCCCTCCGAGACTGTTCTTGACTTTGAGCAGGAACTTGTGATCATGTTTGAAAACATAAGACAGAATCTGCGTGGTCTGAACAAGGACATTGTGCTGACTGGTTTGACTGAGTCGGGGGGACTTGAAGAAAGACTCAACAGTCTGGACGAGGTGATTGCCATAGCCATCCACAAAAGCGAGATGTTAAGGGATATTGTGGACAAGGAGGGCTGGGAGAGCCAAAGAGTACAAACCATCATGGAAGAGGAGATTTTTGATCCTGTGTTGTTAAACATGAACGATTTTGTTAGAAACGACGAGTATAACGTCTTAGTGGATAATCTCATACCGGAACTCCAAAAAAGGAATGAGTTTTTGAAGGAAAAGGTGCAGGTTTTGGAACAGGAGGCAATGAAGAATATAAACATCCTGAGTGATAAAAGCATCAAGATCAATCAAAGCATAGTGGAAAACATAAACAAGTACGAGAGCTCGTCACCAGAGTACATAAACAGTGTAAGTCAACTGAAAAAAGCTGCTGTGAGTTTCATCGAAAACGAACTAGACTTTGACTTCACTCAGTCCTTATAAATCAAGAAGTTTTTTTTACAAAAAAAAGAAAAATAATAGTCATTTCTTATACATATTTATATTGCTATATAATCAGTTTTTGGTAATCAAGTATTGCGCAGCACTTTCTAAATGCCAGTTGAACTTTTCTAGAGCACTTATGGAGTCTTTTTCACTGAATCCCATATCAATTAGCTCTTCGATGGCCAAGTCCTTTGGAGAAACAACCATTTTATGTGGAATATCCTTGGCTGGGACTGCTGGCTTTTGTTTTTCCAATCCTTGGAACATAGCATCCCACTCAGGGTTGGAGGCTTTGGTTGGAGCAGCCTTTGAAACAGTGACTTCAGCATCGCTGTCTTCATCGTCTTCTACTTGGGCAGCTTCAAGACCATCAAAGTCATCGAAGGAATCAGGCTTGATGATTTTTGCAGCAGTGGATCTGACTGGAACTTCATCGCTTTCGTCATCGCTGGAATCACTTTCATCTTGTTCGATTTCTCTTATAGGAGGGAACTCAACATGGCTGACAGGACCGGTAATAGGCAAACCAACAACTTCAGGAGCCTTGACTGGAGCATCAACACTTTTGGCTTTGACGACTGGAGAACCAGCAAAGGAGGCGTTTTCATGGGCAATCATCTTTTCAATGCTTGGCTCAGTGATGTCCTTTGGTGGCTTTTCAGGGATTTCCTTGATGTCTTGTTCAGTAGCAACATTGTGTTCTCCAACGGTACTCTTGTCGGTGTAAATGGACTTTTCAACTGGGTGGAATTCACCTGGAATTCCCTTGTCAATAGGCTCGTGTTCCTTGATTTCATCCAATACAGCAGCTGGGTGAGCAGTTTCAGAACCGTTGTTGACCAAAGAAGAGGTGTTGGATTGGTGAACAGGAACATCATCCATGTTTCCTACAACCTTGTGGATGTTGGCTTGTTCAGTCAACTTTTCCAAGTCGGTTGATACTTGAGTGGCAGCACCTTCAGACTGGGCAATGCTCTTGCTTACTTCAGGAACCTTGACGTCAGTCTTTGGAATATCCTTAGTAGCAATAGTTGCAACTTGAGCAATACTCTTGCTTACTTCAGGAACCTTGACATCAGGCTTTGGAATATCTTTAACAATGTTCTTGCTAACTTCAGGAACCTTGACATCAGTCTTTGGAATATCCTTAGTAGCAGTAGTTGCAGCCTGAGCAATGCTATTGCTTACTTCAGGAACCTTGACATCAGTCTTTGGAACATCCTTAGCAATGTTCTTGCTTACTTCAGGAACATTGACCTCAGTCTTTGGAATATCCTTGGCAACAGCAACTGGAGCCACAGGTTGGACATCAAGGTCTTGGGTGGCATATGCATGGACTCTTTCCAAGTAATCGTTTCTGTCGTTTTCCAACTTCATTTCATTTTCTTCAAGAATCTCTCTTTCTTCATCAAGTCTTTGTTGTTGGACTTGGAAATCAGCAAACATTTCTTGCAATCTCTTGACGTTTTCGTTGTAGATTTCTTCTTGCTTGGTGATTTCAGCAGTCTTTTGCTCAAGATCTTGTTGTCTGGAGTTCAAGGCTTGGAAGGCTTCTTCCAATTCACCGTGTCTGCTTTGCATCAAACCATGTTGCTCTTCAAGATTCTTTTGGTAATCATCAAGTTCAGACTTCTTGGACAAGAAGGAGGTGAAGTGCTGTTCAATCAGGGCAATTTCATTTTGAATCTTGTCACTGCTTAGTTCAGATACTTCAAGCTGCTTTCCAGTAACGGAAACAAGACCTTCGTGCTTGGCCATTTCTTGCTTCTTGAAGTCCAAGTCCTTGGTCAACATTTCATTGTTGCTGTTTATATTAGCAAGTCTTTGTTTCAATTCGTTGTTCTTTTGCATGGCAACATTCAAGGCATTGTTGTGAATATCGTGTTGTTCCTTAACAGTGTTGTAGTTGGTTTCCAAGACTTGAGCTTCTTGTTCCAAAGCGGATGTTTCAGCAGTTATTTCTTGAACTTGCTTTTCAGCTTCTTCAGCCAAGGCAGTTTCAGTAGCATAGGCTTGTCTCAAAGCACTCAATCTTTGTTCAATAGAAGCCTTGGTGGATAAAATCTTGGCTAATTCTTGTTCAGATCTTTGTTTTCTGTCTTGAGCCATCTTGGTTTGGTTGGATAAAGATCTTGTTTGGGTTGACAAATTGGCAATATCAGTGGTAGCATTGCTTATGGCCATAGAGGTGGAGTTGTCAACAGAAACAGATCTTTGGTTAACTGGAGAAGAAATGGAGGCAAAGTTTGGAACAGCTGGCAGGTTGGAAGTGTAATTGTATCTCAGTGGAGATTGAGTACCGGTAGCTGATTTACTAATAGCTGGTGGTTGAACTGGTTCTTGTTCTTCTGGGATAATGGATTGACCAAAGGTGGAAGAAGGCTTGAACTTCTTGACTGGAGTAACATTTGGATTAGGGGCGTTGTTGACTGGAACAGGGGCAAATAGACCGTTGTTATTACCAGTGGTATTTGGAGAAGAAAATCCAGTGTTGTCAAGAGTCATTAAATCATTCAGAGGGCTTCTAGAAGTTGGTTGAGAGCTTTCAAAGGAAGGCTTTGAGTTTCTGTTAGGAATAGAAGGAGAGTTACCATTGAATTGATTTCCATTGTTGGAACCATCAGCTTTACCATGAAGGGCCAAAGAAGAGTTCAGTAAAGATTGAGGAACAATATCTGGCAACTCAATACCAGAATTGGTCTTTTGAATCAAAAACATGGCAATGCTAAATTCAACATTGGTAAATTCAGCATTGTTGTTGATGTCAGATAAATCCCAAATAACAGCAAGGGTATCTTGTGACAAACCAGATTCCATGAAGTAAGGAACCAATACATCGGAACCTAACTTACCTTGATGACCTTTGTCCAAGGAAGCAAAGATGGCATCGAAGTTCTTGGAGCTTTCAGGATTCAAAGCCCATTGGTCTACAGGAACATTGCTGAATGAGTTGTTTGTGGTATTTCTTTGCAATGGAGAAGCTACTCTTTGTTGCATTTGGGATTGAGATACATTTTGTTTGACAAAGTTCCAAATGGATGGTTGCAAAGAATCAGGCAATGGCAAACCAACTCTGTTGCTCATTAATAATTGAACCAAGAACATGGCGATTATGAATTGTTCTTTTGTCAAGTAACCTAAGTCGTTTTGATCAGCCAAGTTCCAGATTTCAACAAGGGCTTGGGTAGGTAGCTTTGATTTTTGAAGGATTTCTCTTGCATCATCACCTGAAATAACAGGTTGTCCTTTAGAACAAGAATCATATAGTTGATTGAATTGGCCAATTTCTTGTGGGGTAGGTAATGGGATTTGGGTGTTGTTGTTTGATTGTAAGGAGGCATTTGAAGCTTTTCTATTTAAGATAAAAGAAGCTTGTCTAGAAACATTTCTGGAAGGTTTGAATTTACCAGAAAAGTCAGGGATCTTGACAAAGACTTGGTAGTCGTTTTCACTCAATGGTTTAGAAAGAGAACCACCTTGGGATTGAATGTACCCAATCAATCTACAACAAATACCAAATTGGTCAAAGGTCAAGAAACCCTTGTTGTCGTAGTCAGCCAAGCTCCAGATAACAGCCAATAGGTCGTTGGAGATACCAGATTCTATAAACAAGGTCTTAAGAGCATCCCCAGTGACAATGTTCAATTGTTCTTTGTCCAAAGAGGAGAAGGTATTTTTGTAGTATGTGGTTTCCTCTGCGGTGAAGGGTTGTTTCATAGAAACCCCAGCAGAATTAGAGTTACTATAAGACATTTTGTATATTGTAGTTTTTTGGTGTTAATCAATTAATGATTACATAATATTTGAATATACTTTATGTGTTTACAATTTATGAAGTTGCAAAAAAAAAAAAAAGAATTAAAAATAAATGCAGTAGGGGGGCGGTAAGGATTTAAAAAAAAACAAACACTCGCATATGCGCCTCATAAAGGATCTGTGGAAATTTGAAAAAAAAAAAAAGGAGAGAGCCAAAAAAATTAAATAAGCCACTTATATACAGTCCTAATATACCCATATGACTACATCATTCAGATGGAACAGCACTTACCTCGACTCTGAGGTAATCACCATCGAGAACACATCTGTTTATTTGGGATCACCTGATGATCGTGCTATCACATACGACATCAAAGTATCTACAAGGAGATTCTTTGTGTTCATGGCATCCACTCCATTTGTGCTAATACTAGGTCTTTTCAACAACTCCATATTCCCACACTTCATCACCAACAACGACAAGATCATCCACTTGTCTGTGTTTTTCATAGAGACATTTCTGTTCATGAAGATATTTCTCACGTTCCAAGTGAAATACAAAACCATCAATTTGAATAAACTCCATTTATTCCTTGTTACTTGTATTCTTGGTGGATGTATACTTTCGGAGTTTCTTCAACATTGGATCAATCCAATGAGATCTTTTGATTTGTATGACATGCTGTTCAACATAATAGGCAGTGTTTTGGGATTTATATTATATAATTATATACAGGATCCTACTTTATAACAAAACAAGCTTTACTGTTTTTTGAGGACGTTTTTGATTTGAGCTCTATTTTGAACACATTCCAAATGAATTTGATCTTTCTTGGCATATAGAGGAGAAGAACCATCATAGACCTTCAGTAATTCTTCATATAACTTGATACTTTGGTCCTTAGCAGTTCTGTTCCATGAAGCATCGTAGATCCACTTCCAAGCTCTGTAGTTTCTTTGTCTTCTATTCAATACAACTGGAGTGGTGATCTTTCTACCTCTGACAATGGAGTTTCTGATTTTACACAAAGGAGCTAGTTGTGTTAGACAGTACTTCAGCATGGAAACTTGGGAAGGCATTGAGTATTCTGTTTCTGTGAACTTGATATCACTGTCATACTTTTGTTTATATTGCATGGTATCATTGATCAACAAGTCATTGACTATTTTTTCACCTTCAGAAACGTTGTTTAGGTTGTCTTCTTCTTTGAATTCAAAAGGAACTTCAGGAACAACATGGGTGTACATTTCCAAAGAGTTGTTACCTCTAGAGATTTTATCCTTGTAAACCTTCATTTGTAGTAACTTCAATGCTCTCATGATGGTTTCAGTGGCCTTTTGTTTGTCACCGTGTCTCATGGTCATGTTGATGACTTGTTCCAAGTCAAAGTCTAGGTTTTTTTTGATTAAGATATCTTTAGGAACTTGAACAGCATCTTTGATTTGTTCTTTATTTGGAATGAATGTATTTCCTCTTAGAGGAAGAGCATCATGTTCATTAAAAAATAAGTTATCTTCCTTGTTAGATTCTAGTTTTTCTATGTTGTTATGGATTTCATTAATTTGTTGTTCCCATTCAGGAATATCTTGTTTGGATGGTTTGAAAGTATCTTGTTTGTTTATAGTAGAAAAAGAAATAAAGCTCTTTTGTAGAGTATTCTTGTTAATAAAAAGTCTTGATTGGTTGGCTAGTTTAAGCATTATGTTTTTTAAATGATTGTTGTTGGTATTTATAATTATGATTTGTATTGTATGTACAAAATTACACTTTTTTTATTTTGTTAATTATTAAAGTATTATTAAAAAAAATTGAGGAAAAGTTTCAACATTGAATTATTATATTTAAAAAAAATTTTTTTTTTCTTTTTTAATATTGTTTGTTTTTTAGGAAAAATGTATATATATATAATGTGTTGGGGTAAACGTGTTGTTATTATCGGATATAAAACTACTGATGTACACGTGATATATAGATCAATACCATATATTTATATCACATTATTTTTTTTTGGTGAGAGTGTATATATCCCATACATATTTTCTTAGTTTAAAATATCTCTCTCCCCCCCACCTTTTTTTTTTTTTTTTTTAAAAAATATAATAATTAATAAACTTCAATTTAACATGAAAAAAAAAAAATATATATATAAGATATAGAGACAAAAAAAAAAAATAATATATATATATACTTGTACATCCCTTTATCTTTTTTTATTATTTATTAGTCACAACATTTATCATATATAAACATCTTCTTTGAAAACTCTAATAAAGTTTAAAAAAAAAAATAATTATAAATACCGAATATATACATACCAAGGATTATTACCCTTTCAACTATATATAACAATAATGTCCATATACAGCAGTGGTGTGGATCATGAGCTGCTAAGACTATCATATGGCTTTAATGATAACAATACAATGTTATATGACTTTATTGTATCGTACTTTTACAGAAGTCAAGATAAACAACAAATCAAAGTGGACATAAAAGATTACCACTTGCTATTCACTGATCTTATTCCAAATAGACTGTTTTCAGATATTGTTCATTTCATTGCTACAAAACACAATACTTCATTATCTACACAAATTATTAATACTATTAAGGATTTCCCTGTATTTAAAAAATTAAAAAAAGACAACAATCTATTGCAACCAACTGATGAACAACACATCAAGTTGTTAAGAACAATGTATGAATCGTATTACCAAATAGACAGAAAGACCAAACAGGTTACACACATGTGTTTACCAAAGGCCACCTTTGATAGATTCTTGCAACTTTTGTTGAATCCATTGGACTATACCACCTCATTATGCAGTTACTTCAATATCTTGTCAAAGTTGTTTATTCCATTGCCTATGGTCAATAGCATTTTGACTATCCCATTTGAAAACTTCAAGCATAATACAAAGACTATCAAAATAGATCTGCTCTTTGAAAAGGTGTGTCCAAAGAATTTCATAGATACAAACAAATACTCATTACAACCACAATTGGAGGTATTCATCAAACCTGATTCGGAAATAGTCAGAACAAAAGAACTCCAAAACTTTGTAAGCAAGGTGAGAAATATTATGGCATACAACTTTGATTTTGATAAGTCAAAGGATGTAGATGAAGACCTCCCCGCAGTAAATGAATTAAAAGATGAACTGGTTCTTAAACAAAATGATCCTGACATAAACTCATCTGAAGAAAGCGACTACAGCGATGTTGCTTCTGCAAATGAATCCAATGATCACCACAGCGAGAGCGACAGTACAAGTTCGTCAGATGATGGAATCGATCCTATAAAATTGCCAGAAGAAATCGAGGGATAGTATATATATATATTTATATCATTACTAATATTCATTTAATTTGCAATTAATGAACAAATATTTATAAACATTCAAACTTTTTTTCTTCTTTTTTTTCTATTTTTATGTTTTTTTTTTTTTTGGGTTTTATAAAGGGGATAAATAAAAACTATTATTAAGGTAATAAATAATCATGATGAATTCTTTTTCTTTTTTTTCATGAATTCTTTTTTTTTGCTTACCATCTCATCATGGACATATCGTTTCTGATCTTCATGTAATCGAATAAACCTTCGATTTGACCAGTACCGGCAACAGCAACATCTCTGTCCCAGACCTTTTCAGAGGCCCAGTTCTTGATATCAGAAGCGGTGATCTTGTCAATGGCTTCGAATTGTTCTTCCAAGGAAACAACTTCGGCACCACCAGCAATCAAACCAGCCAAGGAATCAATGGATTCTTCGGAGGCTATTTGAAGCTTCAAGGCTTGCTTGGCTCTGGCAACTTCCAAGTCAGTAACGGAAACAGTCAATCTATTCCATTGCTTCAAGGCAAAGTGGGTGAATTCATCAATTTGCATGATCTTAGTGGAGGCAGCAGCAAAACCCCATAAACCAGTGTTCTTGTAGGACTTGGAGAAGTGGGAGAAGGAATCAATGATTTCATATTCCAAAACATCATTGACCAACTTGGAACCTTGTCTTCTAGAAGCTGGGTCAACTAGGTTGAAAGAACCAAAGACATTGGCAGCAACCTTGGCAACGTAGTAGTTTGGAGAAGTGGCCTTTTCACCTTCAACGGCAACAGACCACCAAGCCTTTGGTAAAGTATCATCTCTTAATCTGACTTCAGAACCAATGAATTCACTTTCAACACTTGGAGTAATGGTATTGGAAACCTTGTTTAAAGACAACTTGTTGACCAATTCAACAAACTTTTCGTGGTTTAATTCAGAACCTTGTTGAACAATAGTCAAGGTGTTTTGAGTCAAGGCCTTGTTGATGAATTCACTGACATCAGATTCAGCCAAAGTAGAAACAGTTTCAGAAGTACCGGAAACTGGAACAGACAATGGGGTATTTTGGAAGGCAGTGGCGTGTAAGTGTTCTTCAACAATCTTGTCATATTGGGAGGTTTCGTACTTGGCAACCTTGGCAGAAACACTGTCCTTAACAGACTTGAAGTTCTTTAACAAAGTTTCTTGGGTCAAGGCAGATTCTTGTAATAAAGATAAGGCCTTGGAGACATCAGCACCAGAGGCAGTGAAGGTTTGGAATTCCTTACCAACAGTGGAGTTCAACTTGAAACCACTGGTGAAGGCATGTTCAGCATTGTTGGAGGTGAAGGATTCAGCTAATAATTGGGAAACACCGTTGTTGTAGTAGTTTTCACTAGAAGAACCAGCACTACCAAAGACTAAAGAAACATCCTTGGCTTGGGAAACAGATGGCTTGGTGATAACAGTGATGTTGTTTAATTTGGTGACCTTTGGAGCACCAGTTAATGGAACATTGGCATAAGCTCTTTTGAAAATGGTTGATCTTAACATTGTATTTAATTTGTGTATATTTTGTTTGCTGTGAGAATTGGTATCCTTCAGATCAAAAAATGTGTGGGAATATATAAATGTTTAGTTTATTACTGGTGATTGTAATGTTTTGTTTAATGTTGATGAAAGTGTTTTTATGTTTTTAATAAATAAAAAAAAGAAAATTTTTTTTTATTTGCAAAAAAAAAACAAGTGTATGTTGTGCTTTTTTTTTTTTTTTGCTTTTTTTGGCTGTGTATTTTTCCAATTGGGCAATTTTTTACCCTAAAGGCAAACAGAAATTCTATAGGATTTTTTTATAAGTAAAAAAAATAAAAAATTTTATGTACTGAAAAGGGTAATATTTAATGATGTGCTAGTCGGGTAATGGATACAAGGCAATATATTATTATTATTAGTACAATAATATATAGGTATATATTAATGCTGAAGTAATGCAAATATTAACAAAATGGGTATAATCAAAGTTTTTTCAGATATGTAGAGTTAACATCAGTCCTAGTTAATTAATATAATAATATCCCAATGGCATATTCTTTAACCAATAAAAAACTTTCAAAAAAAAATAAATTATGTATATATAATTCATATGGTTGTAATGTCGGATATAAGATGTATAAAAAAAGAACGCTACCATGTGCAGTTTTTTTAAAAAAGACTTAATCAGAAAAAATGTTAGAGCTTCTTAAAATATAAATAGGTAGTAAAAAGTTGCTATATTTATATATAGTTTAATAGACTAAAAAGGTCTATATAAAAAAGTATATTACTACATGATATTATTAATGATATATAATTTATATTTTTTTGGTATACAACATTGGAGCATCTGCACGTGACCTAGGCAAACCCAAAAAATTACTCTATTTTGCCTATGTATATATTTTAGGGAAAAAGAAACCTACAAATGTTGATAAACTTGTGTTTGTTTTGTCTTATATCCGAGAACAAATAACACACCAAAACCACCAAAACACATCATGGCTCAAAAGACTAAACAAGTTACCAAACACAACCCCTTTAAGGTTCCTCTAATCCTATACAACACCATTGCTGGTGTTTTATGGTCCATCCATTTATACAATACCATCCTGTTCATCATCAACAGAGATCAAACTATTACTTCATTCTTCAACAACACTGAATACTTTTTGACAATCACCCAATCATTGGCTGTTATTGAA
>JAJMDJ010000015.1:0-40416 GCA_030573495.1 Hanseniaspora nectarophila
CAGTCAACCCCATTTGAACAGTCTTTGCAGCACCGTCATGTTCTAGAATTAAACCACTTCTAGGATCTTTTGCAATCCACTGATGAACTTCATCAATGATTTCTTGCTCTGTTCTTTGGCTGTTGTGTTCACTCAAAAGCATCCAATCAAAGGTATCATAATTCCACAAAACCGCTTGTAAGCCGAATTGTCTGGTGATGGCTCTTACCCTGTTGTCAATTGCACCATAAGGTGGTCTGAACCACTTTGGAATATGGTTACCTGTGGCGTTCATTGCCCATATACTCCATTGTATTTGTGCAATTATTTGTTCATTTGATAAACTTGGTAAGAAAGCATGGGACCAAGTATGTGTGCCTATTAACTGATCGTCTCTTACCATTCTTTGGTAAATGTCTGGGTGACTAACCACATTAATACCTAGGTTGAAGAATGTTGATTTTTGACCTGTTTCTTCAAATCTGTCTAATAACTGCTTTGTAGCGGATGTTGGACCATCATCAAATGTTTGTGACAAGCTTGGACATGAGTACACGTCGTCCGGCTCAATACACTTGTAGCAGTCAAAGGAGCAACTGAGTCTTCCTTCTACAGGACAAGAACCTTGTGGATATGGTAAGAAATTTGGAATTTTGTTGAAGTCTATGAAATCTAAAGGAATGTATGGTGGATCCATGCCAGGCCATTTGTCAATACCTGTGAATTCGGTCAACCAAGCTGGAACAGGAATCTGTCTAGATCTCAATAACTCCAAATCTATAGTCATACCATTTTGAGTGATCATTTCTCTCTTATCGTAATAAACAGAGCTTTCATTATCGTCATACTCTAAATTATTGATTTGGTGTTGATGGTTATCTACATTGCAATTGAGGTGAGACAACATATCGTCTACAAGCAGGTGATGTTCATCATCAATTGGTTCAATCTGTTTCATTGCATTGTTTAATACACACTTTTGGTGGCTTAAAACAGCCATGCATGTCAAAAGACTTGAAGTGATTTTCATATTTTTATTATTATTCTGGTTGTTCCTTAAAGAAATTTCTTCATTGGTTGTATTTACATTAATATTTAATAGTGTTTTGAGTATAAGTTATCGTGGATATATAAATAAAGTAAAGAAATAAATGTAGGTATATGTAATTGCCACTTGTGTCACAAAAAAAATATTCCTGCATTCTGTTTTTTCAAAGCTATTAATTAAACCTGTCTTTTTATTTCCTATTATGGAAAGTATGTGTGTGTGTTTTTAGGTTCTTATCCGAATAAATAATAACCCCTTTTATAATTACCTAATTGGGAAACACCTATTGATTAATAGGAGTTAACCAAAATACCCCCACAGATTATTTTTTTTTGGTACTGCTAAGATAAGACAATTTTTTTTTTTTTGCCCTGAAAGACCCAAAATCTCCGATTGTTCTAGGCTTCTCCGTAAATAATTTTGTTCTTCATTTTGTTTTGGGAGAAATATTCAGAAAAAAAAAAAAAAAAAATGAAGAAAAAAAAACAACTCAGAAAGATAACAAAATGAGCAAACTTCTGGCATATAAATAACAAAAGCAGGATTTTTTGATTTACTTTTTGAAAAAAAAAAAAAAATAACAATTTTGTGGAGTTATTGATGCCAAATGTTTTTTTTTTTCACTTAAAAAATAAATATTTAATTTGTTTTAAAAAAAGAAATCATCTGTAACCAGATCATCGTTAGTATTTTATATAGCTTATCAGTCCCCACATTATGATTAAAATTACTATCAACAAAGATTTGATCTTGAAGCACGCTAATTCTGCTGAACCAATTTACATTGCCGGTACTTTCAACAATTGGAACTGCACTGTTGACCAATTTGAATACGATGCTGCCTCTAACTCCTACACCAAGGTTTTAGACATTCCTGCTGATTCCATCATCAGCTTCAAATTTGTATCATCTGGTGTTTGGTTTGGTTTACCTGAAGATGTTTTGGCTATTGACCAAACCAACTCCGATGGTAACAACATCATTAATGTATCCAGTCTTCCATACCAAAACGATATGGTTAAGGTTGAATTATTGAAGAAGGATGCTGAAAACAACTTCATTGTTTTACAAGAAGAAAAGGCTGATATTGACAACAGCCGTCACCCAACTGGTTTAACCAACCAAATGAGATCTGAAAACTTCTCAAACATCTTAATCTCCACTGATGACAATGATAAGAACTCCATCTCATCATCTCTGAAGTCAACCAAGATGAACTTTGAAGGTGAAAAACCTCCATCTGCTGAATTAACTGAAACCCCAGCCAAGACTGAAAAGAAGGAACGTAAGCCTTCTTTATTGAAGAGAATCTTTGGTTACAAATAACTGTTTAGTGTATATACTTATTATCAAAAAAAAAAAAACAACAACCACTCACTAATATATTAATAATAATCATATTTCATTTTTTTATTTATACCAATAATAGTTGTGTCAAACAAAGCTTTTATATAGAGAGTATTTAGAATAATTAACCTCTGTGCATGTGGAATGGAGAGGCTTGACAAGATGGGAAGACCAAGGCTTGGGCCAAAACAGTGTTTTCCTTTCTGGAAGTGGCGTAAACAATCATTTCAGCAATATCATCAGCGTATAATGGAGTGGTTTTTTCGTAAACCTTTCCAGCAGCAGAAGAGTCACCCTTGTATCTGATCATGGAGAATTCAGTTTCAACATTACCTGGGGCAATTTCAATGACTCTGATCTTGGTGTCAATTAACTCCATTCTTAAGGAATCAGTGAAGGCTCTTAAGGCATGCTTAGTGGCACAGTAAACAGAACCACCGGTGTATGAGTATCTACCAGCCATGGAACCTAGTTGAACAATAGCACCAGAGTTCTTCTTCTTGAAGATAGGCAAGACCTTTTGAGTGAAGTTGATCAAGGCTAAGACATTGGTGGCAAACATACCTTCAACATCTTCTTGGTCAATTTCACCAACTTTGTCAACACCCAAAGCCTTACCAGCATTGTTGACTAAGATATCAATGCTCTTGAATTCTTCAGGCAAGTTGTTCAAGAATGGTTCAACCTTGTCGTAATCACAAACATCAAACTTTTCATAATGGACCTTGACATTTGGGTATTGCTTCTTTAATTCAGTGGAGATTTCTTCTAACTTTTCTAATCTTCTGGCTAATAAGATCAATTTGACATTACCATCTGAAGCAGCACAGTATTCTAGAGCGGTGGCTTGACCAATACCGGCGGAAGCACCGGTGATTAAAATTACTTTGTTAGCTAATCTTTCAGCAGATTTTGGACCTAAAGACATTGTTATGATTGGTTTTTTTTTTATGACTTATATTCTAATATCATAATATAATAAAAAAACTTTCCACTTTATATATATAAGTTGCAAATATGACTGATTGAAACTTTTATAACATGTGTTTACCCTTTTTTTTTTAAAAAAAAAATAATCAATCAAAATCTTCAGTTAACACCATAAAAAAAAAATAAGCGCACTAATCTAAACCAAAATGCGCGTTTTGTTTTTTTCACCTATCAGTAACTTCTATCGCTAAACAAAATCACCGCGGAGATCTCTTTCCGATAAGCCTAACACAGACGGATTTATATCTATGGTATATATTTAATTTTTTAAAAAAATAATTTACTGTTGTAGCATATCCACAAAGTCTTTGTATTCCATCGAATTTTTCATGCTCTTGTAAACAATAACCTTATTAACATACTGCTTTGGGTCCTTCATGATAACTCTCTTCAAAAGATCCAAATCCTCTTGCTTTTTATGGTCTTTGGACAATGCCTTCATTAATAAATTCTCAAAGGTTGTTTGTATATCCATTTCATGCTCAACCATAACTTCAGGCAAGAAAGTTGCGCTGTATTTCTTGTTACAGTATGAAAATGCAATCTCTATACCATTCGTATTGTCAGCATCATCAGGCATGATGTGGAAGTGTTTTTCTATGTGTCTCCAGAAATTGCAATTGTCCTTGTTTGCATCTATATGGTGCATTCTTGTATCAGTAAGGATCTTGTCGTATATTGTTTTGAAGTCTGCCAAAATAGAAACTTTGCACTTCAGATCCATGACCTCGTCTTTGGTTATAGGTGAAAAACGTGGATCTTCAAGGGCTGCAACCAAGGAATAAGCCTTTAGACCTTCTTGTAGGTCAAGCTTTGCAAAAGTTCCTATGCAACCACGTAATTCGTATTGGCCTTTAGAGTTTTTCTTTTCCCAGGTCACAAACATGGGTGATTTAGACAAGTTTGTTATGGCCCTTTTGTGTGAAGCAAATTGTCTCTTCTTGAAGACATATTCAAAATCTTCAATTTGGGACTCTTTAATGTTTGATACATCCAAATGCTGTGCAAGCACTAAGAAACAGTAAAATGGAATTGAGTTTAGCTTTAAATCTTTACTTTGTTGTATGTCAGTAGTCATGTTGTGTATTTTATGGTTGTGTTTTTTCATCTCAATGTTAAAAAAAAAAGGGGATATTTAATTGAAAATTGTGTAATTTTATATATATATATGTATCTTTAAATAGATAATACTTTTTTCTGGAGTAATCATTTTTGTCTCCTCCTTTATTTCATAAATGGATATAAAATAAGGTGTATACAACTAAATATTGCCTGCTTTTTTTTTTTTAAAATTAAAATGATGGGCATAATTATCTATCCTTTTTTTTTTTTTAATGGCTTTTCCGTAAACTCAGCCACGCCCATAATCACGTGCAACTACCCAACAAAAAAACAAAAACTTAAAAATAAGATTACACACACACATTGTTTTGCAAACGTGTTTATTATTTATTTTTTTTTCATAATTATCTAACAATTAAAAAAATAGAAAAAACAATACAATCTAACCACTTAACAAAAGATGCAGTTTACAATCATCAATTTATTACTTTTGGGGTTTTTATGTATCCGAAACAGTGCTGAACAAGGATTTTATGAAAACTCAGACACTCTTTTGGAAATAACACCTCAAAATATCCACGCATTGGTCTACAACACATCCTATGTTACTTTTTTGGAATTTTATGCTCCTTGGTGTGGGTACTGTAGAGATTTGACTCCTAAAATAGTAATGCTAGGACATGAAATAAAACAGAAGAACCTGCCTGTCCAAATAGGTATAGTAAACTGTGATGAACAAGAAAACACCCCCCTATGTAAGGAGTTTGGAGTACAAGGACTTCCAAGTTTGTATACTGTTAAACCAAGAAAGAACATCAACAAGTATTTATCCAGCAGCAACAGACCAAGCAAGTCTAATTATAAGATTTCAACTTACGAAGGAGATAGAACTTTCAACCCAATGATGGGTGCTTTAGTGGAATTGATTGATTCTCCAGGTTTCAAGGCCGTTAAGGACCCAATGAGCTTTATAAATAAGGTCTTTGACGAAGCGTCTGATGCCCCTGTCCAACCATTCTTGTTCTATTCTTATGATGAAACCGATCAACAATCAAATAAGAAGATGGAAACCATGGAACATATACTTAAGACTGTTCAAAAGGACTTTTTGATTAAAATCAATGCCTTCAGAGTTGACAAGACTATTATTGATCCACTGCTTGGAATGATGTGTGCTGGTAACGAAGATGATTTGATTCTTAAAAAAGTATGTGCGATTTACACGAAAAAGGGTGATTTGAACAATAAGCTATTCTTGGTTGATGTTGAAAACCACGACATTCATTTGTTCCAAAAGAATAGCATTGAAGTGATTAACGAATTCCAATCTTTGCAACTATCCAATTTCCAAGTCAGTACTTATAAAATTACCAGTTGGATAAGAAATAAGATAAACGCCAGCTTTTCTGTTTTAGGAAATGGTATATTGAGTCCTAGACGTACTTTTGTTCAAGAGAACATTTTCAAGAACAAGTATGCACCAAAGCCTACAAAGAAGCCTAAGAAGAGTAAGAAGAATAGGAAGACTAGAGCCAAAAAGAACGACACTGTACCTGAGTTTGATGAACTTTGATTGGGATTTTTGTTGTTTATATCCGATAAAAAATTCGATATTTCAACTTGAACAAAAAAAAAAAAAGTGCACAACGAAAATTTTTCTAAATATTTTTTTTATGTATCAATTTTTTTTTAAATTTCAAATAGAGGTTTCATTACATTAGATATGTCATCAAAACCACATCCATCTATATATAAAAAAAGCATATACCCCGTTTAAATCAAATGGCTTTACCTATTCCTTTTGGCCTTATGAGCAAAGTCCTAGTCAAATTCAACCCATTAAACACCCAATCATCCAAACTGTGCAGAACCATTCTTGACAATGTTCCACCCAGCCTAATAAACTTGGAAAAGACATTCACAGTGTTGCCACCATCAAGCGCTGACAAAGAGCAGATCAAGTTCACATTCAAGGATAATAAGGAGTTCGCATACGACCCTAACAATACACAATACGACTTAATGGTTCAAGAGGTTTCCAGATATAACAAGGTTGTCAAGCTTAAAGAAAGTATTGAAAAGTATGCCTGAGACACCAAAGTCTTGGCATGCACAAGAACACAGGGCAATGTACATTTTTCTATTTGAGAGACTGTATTGTTGTTGTATATTGTGCATATAATAGATTGTTCTTGTATATATATTGAGTAAGTTTTAAATTTTATAAAAATAAAGATACCATTATTTGATAAAGCCAAAAGCTGGTTTATGATACAATTGATTGAATGTATGTTAGAGGTTGTTATAACGAAAGTGATTTTGTTGTAGTATATTTTGATATAAAACTTGATGAATAATCACGTGCATTTTAACATTTCTTTTTTTAAAAATTTCCAACTTTTTTTGTTTGCCAAAAAAATGTAGAAAAAAAGTCATTACAAAAAGAGAAATCCTTTAATTCATCATCGATTAACCCAAAGAAACCAAACTCATAACTCCATACACAATATGTCTTATTTTTTTGATGATATAAAACCTTATGACAATAGAGACATGTCTTCAAGTGAAGACGAAGCTCCTACTGCTGCTTCATACAGCTCCAAGAAACCAGGCCAATTTGATCAATACTCAAGTGATGAAGAAGATCAATCACCAAACAGAAGAGAATCTGTGGAAGAAGAAGAAATTCTACCTGTAAGAGACTATGAACGTTCTGAGTCTGATGAATCCGAACCTGAAACCGAAAACATCGACAAGACCTTAAAAAAGACATCCTTCAAGAAACTTAAAAACTTGCAAGATGATTTTGATACTGAGACCAAGAAGAGTAAACAAAAGACCAAAGGAAACAAACTCAAGGCATCTGATGAAACTCTTCAAGATATCAAGCAACAATTACTTTTACACAAACAATCTTTGAACAAATTAAAACAAAACGGAAATAAAAAACCATCAAAGTACGACATACCTGATGAATTCAATGGATCTGACTCAGGATCTGATATTGGAGGCAATGGTGGGTTCTTTGAAGAGGAAGACAGCGATGAAGCACCAGAAGAACAAAACATGAATAACAAAAAGAGAAAGAAAAGCAAACATGCACCAAAGGAAGAAAAAATGTCCAAGAAGATAACCTTTGTGAGAAACATAGCCGGACTTGATGATTACGACAGAAAAGAAAGAGCCGAAGCCAAGGCTCAAGAAAACGATGTTAGATTCGATAAAGCCCTTGGTGACAATAACGTTGATTACCACGCCATGAGAGCTAACTACAAGTTTTTGGATGAATACAGAGATCAAGAAATTCAAAGAATGAGACAACTACTAAAGAATAAAAAAGAAATGGCCAAGATGGATGAATACGAGATAGAAGAAATAAGAAGAAACCTTCAAAAGATGGAGAATAAGATGTATACTCTGAAACAAAAGGACAAGGAGCACGAGTATTTGAAGAATTACCAACGTGAGATCAACATCAAGAACCAAAGCAGAACCGATGGAAACAAGTTCTACTTGAAGGAATCCGATAAGAGAAAGCTGTTGAATAAGTTCAAGTTCGAGAACATGGACACAAGACAAAGAAACAAGGTTGTTGAAAGAAAGAGAAAGAGAGTATTAGGTAAGGAAATGAGAATGTTCGGTCAGTAATTTCATATATATATTTATATTTAAGCAGATTCAGTTTTACCTTTGTTGCTTTCCCAGTCGGCGAAAGAACCGATATATACACCTAAGTTTTCGTACCCAGCTTCGGCAGCGATATCAGCAGCGTACTTAGCTCTTACACCATGAGCACAGTAGATAACCAATTCTTGGTCCAAAGCTGGCTTTGGCACATCAGCAAAGTGTTCAGCCCAAGTGGCTTGGTCGTACTTGAAGGCTTCTGGTTGTGACTTGTATGGGACATTGATGGCACCTGGAATCTTACCGGATTGTCTTAGTTCAGATGGTTCTCTGACATCAACCAAAGTGATGTTCTTTGGGTATTCTGGAGATGCTATGATGGTGTTGATAGTGTTGAAGTCGTGGATTTGTAATGAACTTGGAGCGCTTCCCATTTTTAATATATTTGAGGTTTGAAATTGTCTATTGATTGCTTTGAATTGGTTTCTAGATTGCTGGAAGGCTTTTAACATTGTAAAGGGGGAAACGATAAACTGTGGTTTATATAGCAAAAGCTGATTAGGTCAGTTTATATATCAGTGAACTGTATTTTTTTTTTAGGTAATATCTTTTTTCCCACCCACAATTGGGTGATGTTAGGTAAAAAAATTCTACACAGTTTTTTTTTTTTGAATTAAATTTCCAACGTGTAAGTCACGTGCAAGTCATCTAAGAAACACAATTAATTAAAAAGATCACATACTATACAAATTTAAACAATAGTACCGTTACTTGTTTCATCAAACTTAACAGAGTCGTCAGTTATGTGGTATAAACCATTCATCAACTTTAATTCAAATGCCTTGTCCTTGATATTGTAATCAACTATGTTAACACATGTGTTACCGAAGAATAAAGAACTATCAGTGCTATCAGCCTTGGAGACAGTTTCCTTTTGTTCAGCTGGCAGCTTGGAGAACAAGTACTCAGAGCTGTTGTTGAACAATCTCAAAAGCAAGTACCTAATAGAAGCACCATGGGAAAAGACAACAACATTCTTTTCACCGTTTTCAACCGCTTGTTGAATAACAGTATCCTTCAAGTACTTTTCTATTCTGTCTTGTAATTCTACAATGGTTTCACCGTAATCAGCAATGGAGTTTTTACCTTCAGCTGCTACCTTCTTGGCAGCATCAACTCTGGACATACCTTGAACTTCACCCATGAATCTTTCTCTCAATTGGTCGGATATGATCAGGTCTTGTTCTCTACCTGAATTTTTAATGGCATATTCAACAGTTTCCATGCATCTCTTCAAGTCACTTGTATAAATGGAGTCAATGTTCTTCTTGGACAAGAAGATGTCGCCTTCAGCAACAGGGTTGGTTAAAAACTTGTTTAATTGTTCACTTTGTTCAATACCTTGCTCGTTTAGAGGGATGTTTAGATGACCTTGCATGATCTTTTTCTTGTTGTAAGATGTTTCACCATGTCTGATAATGAACACTCTTATGGTGTCATCAGTGTCTCTGGCCAGTAATGGGTATGTCTTTGTATCTCTGATCGAATCTAAGTTCATTATGTATATAGTTTTTTATAAGTCTGGGTGTTTGCTGTTGTATTTTATTTTAATCACAACAAAAAAAATGAAATTCCTGCTGAATGCATTTCCAAACCATGCTTTAAGTATAATTTTTTTTTTAAAAATTTGTTTCCGAAGCCAAAGTCGGTGCTAAAAAATATGTATGGAAGTGTAGTTCCTACGCGTTAAATGATAATCACATATCAAAAAACCTCTTCTAAACACCATTCTATAACCCATACTCATCTCTATATTTCTCGTTATTTTGTTATTGAAATGGTCTATGATATATTTAATAGCAAATATCAGGGGTTTGTTAAGAGCTATATGGACATTCCTCAACATATAGATGAAAATACATTCAGAATAATGATCACCACAGATAATCATATTGGATACAAAGAAACTGATTCGTATATTGATACTGACTCATATGACAACTTTGAAGAGATTATTAAAATATGTAACAGAATAGGGAGTGTTGACTTTATGCTGAACTCAGGTGATTTATTCCATGAAAACCATTTTTCTTCCAAAAACCTCAATTTCATTACAGATCTGTTGGTGAACAATTGCCTCAATGACAATCCTATAACATTCAGAACGGAACACAAACCAGATAGCTTGAATTTGAACTATAATGATGAAAATGTCAATGTGGGCTTACCAATTTTTATTATCAATGGTAATCATGATTACGGAAACTCCACAGGAACAGAAAATGTTTCTATTTTAAAGATTCTGTCCAATTTAAAGCTAATCAATTATTTGGGTAATTTTAATGTCACAGATAATGATGACCTAGAGGTGGAGCCGGTTATTTTGAGTAAAGGATCAACAAGATTGAACCTATACGGTTTAAGCAATATCAAAGAAGAGAGATTGAACAAACTAATAAGAAACAATCAACTTTCTTTTTTGACCAATGACGAAGTGACACCAAATGGTTTGAATGTGTTATTGATACATCAAAATAAAAGTGTGAACATAAACAAGACCTATCTTAATGATAATCTACTTCCTGAATTCTTTGATCTTTTACTGTGGGGACATGAACATGAATGCATACCGGAACTAGCATACAACAATCCAAAGAACTTCAATATTCTGCAACCTGGATCAAGTGTTCAAACATCATTCCATGAAAGTGAGTTGAAAGAAAAATGTTGTTTTTTGATGGACTTTAAAGATAACAAATACACAATATACCCAATTCCTTTGGAAAACACCAGACCAATGAGTGTCAGAAATATGGTTCTAGCTGATATGAATGTTCCTAGAGATATTGAGCATATTACTAAAATAGTTGTTGAAGAAGTGGAATCAATGATTGAGGAAGTAAAAGGCAAACAGATTATAAAGGCAGAAAAGAAGAAAGAACATTTGGAAAAGATAAGAAACGGAGAATATCATCAAAAAGTAGCCAATCCATACAGCGATTTAGACGAAGATTACAAGGAAAAGCTACCACTTATTAGATTGAAATTGGATTATACAGGCTATGAAGTTATATCCTTTAGATCAATAAATAATAGATTTATTGGGAGAGTTGCCAATCCAAAGTCTGTTTTGCAATTGACGAAAAAAGCCGTTAGAAGATACAAACGAAATGTTAATGAAATATCGACAAATATATCAAATGGAGATATGGATGGTGAAAAAGAAAAAGAAAAAGAAAACAAATTGAGTACAAACGACCATCTAGTGGCTATTATAAGAAAGACGTTTGATAAAGACAAACAGTTAATAGCTCTTGATGAAAATAATCTTTTAAATTTCTTTTCTAGTAACTTGTCAAATAGTATTGCTGAGAGTAAAGTCAATATGGACAGATTTATAAGAAAGGAAGTTGACAGAGCTACTGAGGCATTAATAGACAGCACCAAAGATGAAATCCAAAAAGTGTCTTTGAGGAATCTGACAGAAGAAAAGGTACCAGTACATGAACAGCCATTGCTGGCAGAAACCAAGGATTACAAAAAGCTGTTAAAAAATGTTAGCTTGCTAATGAATAAGCAATTAAAAAGTCAAAAGTTTGAGTCAGTCAAAAGACAAGCGACTGAAGACTTGCAGAATGAAAACATTATCAAAAAAGCTAAAGAAGCCGAATTCCAACAGCCTATTGCCGAGATAAAAAGATCCACAAAAAAGAAGAATATACTGTCTAGTGACAGTGATGATTTTTCTTTGATTAATTCTGATGGCGAGGATGATGATATTAACAACTTTGAGGTGGATAAGAAGATTGTGAAGAAAGCTATATCAGAATCTGAACTGATCATGTCTGATGAACCTCAAATAATAGAATCAGAAGATGATAGTATGATTATTCTTGATGATGACTCTATGAAAGAGGAGTCCAAAGAGAAGATAGATTCACCCTTGTTTCTATCACCGTTGAATAAGATTGAAAGCAAATCTAAATTTAAAACTCCTGTAAGAAGAAAAGTTCAACACATTAATATATTGAGTAGTGACAGTGATTGAGGCTTATAATTCTGTGTTGATCCTGCACGTGTTGCGCATCTTAAATTTTTAGAAATGAAAATCAAACAATTAATTCGGCATAAAAAAAAAAAAAAATTTGCCTTGGTGTTTATTACATTAAATATGAATCCTGATCACAACCCCAAAAATAATAATACCTATATACGATGTCATTTAATCCTGATGCCTATAAATTTCAAGTTTCTGTTGATGAGTCTGAAGACACAGAATGGAATGATATTTTAAGAGAACATGGTGTCATTCCTCAGAAGAAGGAAATCGAAGATGCTCAAGTTGAAGAAGAAATCAACGATTTGGTGATCAACTCTATCAAAGATAAAAGACTTGAGGAAAAATTAGATGCTATGAACCTCGATGAAATAGATATTGATGATTTCAGAGCTGGCGATGAATCATTCATAAACAACTACAGACTAAACAAGCTTAAGGAACTTAAAGATTTGAAGGAAAAGAAAAACTCAGAAGTATTTGGAACAGTCCAAGAAATCAACAAACCTGAATATAACATGATTATAGAGTCCAATAAGTACAAAGACAAGTTTATTTTCATTGTTCTTTATAGTACTAACTTACAGAGTAAAATCATCTTAAACAACCTCTCCAAATTAGCCGCTGGGTTCCCACACATAAAATTTGTTCAAATCAAAGGTGAAACATGTATAGAAAACTACCCAGTATTTATGTGTCCTACAATAATTGTTTACAAAAATAAGAAAATGATCAAACAAATGGTAAGTTTGAAGGATTTAAGTGGAAATGAAACCAAGTTTGAAGACTTTAAAGAATGGATAGAATTGGAATGTAACACATCATTTGATGACGACTTATCCGATAGCGATAGTTCAGACTCAGAAAATGCAGATGTTTATGCCAACAGAAATAGAGGTTTTATCAACAAGAAGAGCGATAGAAATGAGCCTGAAGATTCAGACTCTGATTTTTTTGATTGATTAGTTTAGAGAACATATATATTTAAATCAATTAATGGTGTAGAACAACAGATATGCAGATTGGGATAGAACAGTTTCAAGATTCACTTTGCTGAATTTATTATCATTGAATCTAAACCATATACCATTTCCCATGTTGACGAATACAATGTAGTGACCTGTGTTAAAGTTTGTACCCTCATGCACAACAACACAATTAAGTTCGTAAACAAGACTGGTATTTTCTATTCTACTAAACCCTCCTATTTCTATGTATTCATCAAACTTGACAAAATTATTAATTTTAGATAAAGTTCCGTTATTCATTTGTTTGAATCTTTTTAGTTGCAAACATAAAGTCAATGGATATTTAGCTATCATGGACTGTTTACCTATAGAATTGTTTTCAAAATTGCATGATCCACATTTATATTTATAATCTTGTACAATTTCCTTCGAAAAACTCTTGGTTAAACAATCAGCTAATGTACTAGTCTTTTTGTCGTTTATTGTTACCGATATGTCTACAAACTCCTCATAGTTTTTGCTCACCGCTTCACAATTATTACATATTATGCTGTTTTCTAAAACACCTTGAAAAGTTCTATGTGAGATACAATCACAATCATCTATATTAGGGAATTCTGCGTACTTTTTTGGATCTTTGATACCAAGACTTTGTACATGTTCGCTGTGTATTTTATTTATGACAAATTGCCAATACTCATGTGCATCTTGTTGAGTGTATCCATTAAATATATGCTGCAAGCCTAACTGTGGATTCAAGGTCATTTTCAACAAATCAATCATAATCTTATCATTCACTAGATTACCAGAGAACACCAAGGCATGTAAGTCAACTAACAAACAAGTCAAACATTCCTTTTCATTAAGCTTATTGCATATTTTATAGTGTTCCGTATCTAAGAAGTAATTGTTGAAATGTGGATTGTGTATCAAAGTTTGGATTATAGAGTTCATGTAGCAAGTGGCTCCAAAGTTGTTCAACTTGAATAGCCCTAAGAACATTTGGGAATTGACATTATCCAAAGCATCCGTGTTTTTTGCTGTATGGAAATCCAAAATGTAGTCGTTACAATGGAAACAAAATAATTTTAGATTGTTTGTGTTGATACCAAATATGTGTTTATCATCATGTTCTTTGAAATGTTGTCTTTGAGTTTTTAGCAAACCGTTGCACCCATAGTATGTACAGTGCAAGCATAAAAAGATACCGTTTTTGTGATGTGGGTAATTATTGTTCTTCTTACATGTCCCACAGTTGTATATTTCAGATTGATCTAGAAGGTTTTCATACTTCTTTATTAAATTCTGTAACATTTCAAATTTGTTAACAAATTGTTTATAATTGCTGTTCGTGTTTGATGGTCCTGATGAATTCATTAAAGCATTCAACTCCGAACATTTATACAGCTCAGTAACAGATTCTCTTCCCATTTTTATATATAATTTAATTTTTTATTCAATAATTATTTTGGTTTATATAAACTATTATAAGTTGATTATTTCTTTTCAGTTTCTTCTTTTGTAAATAATCTTGAATTGTAATTGTGTAAGACCTTATTTTCATTTTTCATTTTTTTTTTTTTTCAATACAGGCCAACTGAGGTGTATTTTTCATGTTCTACGGAGATAAGTACTAATCAAAAGTTACAATATATATATATATACTCAGGTATTAAAAACCTAAATTATCTATACTTTTCAACAAATCTTCATCTATATCTGGTATTTCTTTGTTATTTTCATCATACTTTTTGGTTTCTACAGGTTTACTTTCGGCGTCTTCATGGTGATCAGCGGAATCAATCCATGTTGCGATTTTCAACAAAAATCCCTTATTGTTTGGAACGTAATGTCCTCCCATATGTTTGAATAATTCAGTATTATCATCACCATACTTCTCTTTGTAGCTATCATATAGATTAATAGTCTTGTAGTCATCAACAACGGTATCCAAAGTACCCATAACATGTAAACTTCTTATTGGCTCATCTCTTTGGATTGTTTCAATAGCTTCATCAGTTTCCTTTAAAATTGAAGAATCACTTAGATGGAATCCACTAAACATGATACCAAATTTAAGATTCTCAAATACCTTCAAATGGGAATAGTACTGAATCAACACAGATGTGAAACAAGCACCTTGAGAGAACCCAATAATACCTACAAGCGTTTTGTTTTGAGAAGTAATATTTTCTTCAATGTAATCTATCAATGGTTTAACACTTTTTTCATCAGATATCTGAGAAATGCTAGTAACGCTATCTCTGATCAGCCAGGAAAACATATCAACAGAGTCCGGTTGGTCTTCAACTCCGGTATGATCCCCTGCCATGTGGCTTTCTATTTTCAATTGACCACATGGATAAAAAAGTTCATATCCTTGTTGTTTGGTCAGATGTTTTCTTAAACCACTTGTTTTTTTATAAAATATGGTATCAGATTGTTTGTATCCATGCAGCATTAAAATGCACCCTTTTGATTCAGACATATTAATGTGTAGTAGGATTCTTGGTCTAGCAACCATCAAAATGTCAACAAAAAATAAAAAAACAAAATTCTCACGTAATCAACAGATTATGACTACGAGGGAGGCAAAAAAATAACTCCCCCGCCGAGAGTCGAACTCGGGTCTACGCTGTGAAAGAGCGCCGTGATAGCCGTTACACTACGAGGGATTTGATGGGTTAAATTATTGGCTCCCCCGCCGAGAGTCGAACTCGGGTCTACGCTGTGAAAGAGCGCCGTGATAGCCGTTACACTACGAGGGATGTGATAGAATAAGATAACTTCTCCCCCGCCGAGAGTCGAACTCGGGTCTACGCTGTGAAAGAGCGCCGTGATAGCCGTTACACTACGAGGGAATTAATAATTTTCTATATCAAATTTGTTTGGAAAACGGAGGCGATTAGAAGAAATTTTGATAGTAAGACAAGCGAAATAGGGACATTGGGGATGCTATTTGGACTAATTGACAGCACAAATAGATGTATCATTGAAATTTTTCCACCTTTTGTTTTATTTTACTCAAAAACAGTTAAAGTTCACGGGCCAGAAATGCTGTAACAATTTCTGCATGTTTTCTTAATCAAGAAACTGCTAAATCCGTTTAGAGCTTTCGTTTATATATATATTCCTTCGCACTATCAAAGTCCAATACCTGATTCCGGATTTAATGTATAATCATATGATGAAGTTGAATAGATATGTTTATGAGTACAACATCAAATACCAGTGATCACGTGTATGCAGCAAACATCTATTTATATCTGAATTGTAGTAAAGTTGTATACGAACTTTTCAGATACGTAAAAAAAAAAAAAAAAGACAAAAATAGGGTAAAAAAAAAAATCAAAGTTCATGGATTTACATTTTTTTGTGTGTTGAGAAATCACGTTTTAACAAAAAACAACATTCTCAATCCATCCTGCAGATATATTCTTTGAAGATAACTAACAACACCAAATAACCATAATTATAAAGAAAAATCACAATCAATACTTAGTCAATTAGCTAGTCTTTTTATTTTCAACTTAGATAAATTACAGTTCAACAAAAAAATAATCGCAACATGTCTTTAAGGACGCATGCAGGAGTCAACCAAAGATCTATAAATAGATCCATCAGAGAAAATGGTTTCACAAAAGTCAGACAAGAAAATGCTCAAAGCGTCAATGCAAAGAGGAGAATAGATATTGAAAAGTATGATTCCAATTTGGATATTTCTGACAGAGAATCACAAAAATCAAATGCCACATTGGCATCTCAAGCAGCCATGGCGGTTATATTTGCCAAAACTCAGGAAAAACCTATACCGAAGAAAAGCGAAACTCCAAGACTAATAAAGAAGTCACCTAGTGTAAAACAATCCAAAAGCATCAATATCAATCAAAACGCAAGATCCAAAGTTGATCAAATTTATAAAAAACAAACTTTAAGCCCGGATGTTGTTTATAAACACAAGCAAAAACCCACTCCTGCTATAAGAAGAGATTCAAGACTCCAGGACACAGCAGCCAAAGCATCTTTGTATAATAGTTCCAACCAACATACGCATAGATCACCACTGAAAATGAGACAGAATAGCTTAACCCATGAAAGGTTTCCGCAAACACAACTCAAAACGTCTGCTGCTCCGATTGTTAGTACATTGGCCGCAAACAAAGCTTTGGTTGAATTTACTCATTATGAAAAACAACAAAATCTTAAAAAAATTGATATGATAAACAAAGTAAAGAGAGAGCAAGAAGAGATGCAAAATGCAGAAAGGGCTGATAGTTTGAAAAAAGAAGACAGTATAGATATAAACGACCCTAGTATACAGAAAAAACTCAAAAAAGCTAGTGTTATTAATAAAGCAACGAGTGATCTAGTAACTGGTATTATCAATTCTCATGAGTTTGGATCCCACCATCAAGAATTTGATGATCTAATAAATCTGAATAGTTTTGCCAGTGAGGATGAAAACAGCATATCTGACCAATCACAAGTTTCTGAAAGGGCTACACTTGATAGAATAAAGTTTAGCAAGAATTCTAATTCAAATACTAGCATGCAAAGTTCTCGTAAGTTTAGAATTCCACCACCGCAAATGTCCTCTTTATTTCCTAATCAATTTGATCCGCAACAAAGGTCAGTATCGGAACTGACATATTCATCTAACGAAGTTTTACCTATTGATTTTCCTCAAACGCCCAAAATGAACAAATTGCAATTTACAACAGATGCGTTGGAAAAGAGAAATACCTCTTGTAAAAGATCATCCTCTGTGTCAACAGATTGTGCTTCACTTGAAAAACAAGTTAAAGCCAGGGGCCATAGAAGCAATACAATAAGCACTTTATTTCATAACATAATCACCTCTTCAAACAATGCATCTCCGCTGGCAAGTCCAGCACAAGAAGGCCTTCAGCATAAAAAATTTGTTTCTTTCAGTCCAAATACAACTGCAGAAAGTTTAACCAATTCAGAAACGAGTTTCAATAAAGGTGGATCGACAAATTTGTTCAAAAGAACGATGAGATCACTTTCTTTATCAAAGAAACCTACGGATGTTGCGAAACACATTGATGGTAATGACGAGTCTCAAAAGACAACTTGTAATGCAAAAAAAGAAAATAAGAATATCCCCAGAGTTGAATACTCCGTTCTTCACAAGAATCTTCTACCAAGTTATTACAAAAATGAAGACGGAGCTGTTAGCACTAATGTGGATGCCTCAAAGGGAAATATTCAGTTTAGAACAACATTGAGAGATAACATTAAAAAGAAAGATGAAAGTGGAAACACAGATTCAAAGCATAAAGGTATAATGAGCAAATTCAAAATAGGGCATTTCGGTCACAAGCATGACGGTTCTGCAAAATCATTGAAGAAACCTGGTTTGAATAGTAGCACTTCATATTTGGGGAGTAAAGGACCAGCGGATCCCAGAAGAACTGACCATGTATTATCCAGATTTTCTGATTCTGAGTTTACTGATTCCGATAGTGATGAATTCAGTAGCCATGTCATAACTGATGCTGAATCTGCAAATCACAGTATGGCCAGTCCAACAAAAAACAAAAGAAGTTTTGATGGTAAAAGACTGAGTTTTTCATCATTTCAATCTGACATGCATGATTACGATGAAGATTTGCAGAAGTACAACAAAGCTAAAAAGGATGAAAACAAGATCAAACACAATATATCTGGAGGAGGAAAAAAATCTGATATGTTTATTAAGATTCCTGCCAAGTTGGCATACAAGACGATGAAGAAGAAAACAGACAACTGGGAGTTTAGAAAGAACCCTGCAATAAAGAATGTATTGAAGCATGAAGACAGTACGACAACCATCAAGGCCAATGATATGGAAGTTATTAAGTCAGATCCAACTGACTCTGTTGTATCAGGAACCATCAATAACTCATCTAGTATAATTTTATCAGAAACCAGGGCATTAGATGATTTGCCATCACAGAGAAACAACTTGAATGAATCCAGCTATATAATTGGTGTTCACTCCAAGTCCAAGAACAAGAAGAAATTTGATGAGAACAAACCATGGAAGTCGCATTTGGACGTTGGTTATATTACCAATGACGAAAAGAAGAGATACGAGGCTATTTGGGTAAGTAACAAGAATAGATACTTGGAGATGTTGCCATGGTATGACGATCGCCATAATATGGGTGCTGTATCTAGCCGTGATAATTCCTTGACTGCTAGTTATTTGGAGAACCAGGATGAAGATACTGCAACGTATGAGGATTATAACGATGACGAAGAGGATTTGATGGTGAATTTTGTTGTTTATGAAATCTACAACAGATCAAACTTGCCACCAAAGGTATTGAAGAGAATATATGATTTAGTAGACAAAAGACGCGATGGGACTTTGAACAAACAATCCTTTATTGTGGGGATGTGGCTGATAGACCAATGTTTGTATGGGAAGAAGCTACCTCATGAGATACCTGATTTGGTGTGGACAAGTGTTGACAAAATGATCATTGGTGTTGATATTTCCCACAAGAGTTTGTTAAGAAACAAGAAGAAAATAGCAAGACAAGAGATTAAGGACTTGAAAAAACACGAAAAGGTTGTCAAGGAGAATAACAAAAAGGAACAGCAACAATTGCCACAGCAAGCCAATTAATATTGATATATATACACAACCATTACAATTTCTATTTGTTTTGACATCTGTTCAGCGCAGCTTGGGACTTCATACCGATTCTGCTACTCAGTTCATAATCGTTCATGTAATTCAGGGACTTTTTCAAGTATTCGATGGATCCTTGCAATCCCTTCATGCCGTTCAAGTTCCAATTAATCAAGGCAAGTTCGTAGAAGACTGATGGGTACAACCATGGGTCGTCCTTCAACTTGATGAACTTCTGGGTTTTTTCATCGTACACCTGTGGCAACAATTCTTTTTTTAGTAGGTCGCTGGCGAGTTGATAATCGTTCATGTTCTTTGCAATGGTGCTTCTCAGGAAAATGTTCAAGTTGATTTGGTTTTCCATGTTTAGAAGGGTTGCGGGGTTTTGATAACTGACCAAGTAGATCGATGCGAAGTTCAGTTGGTCTGCATCCATTCTGTTGAAGCCATCATAGAGATAAGTTAATTCAAGAACTGGGGATGAGGCAATGGAATCCAAGAATGGTGTTTTGGAACCTAATTTGGATTGAGTTGCCTTGAATTGTTTCAACTTTCTTAACATGAATCTATCAAATGGTAAGTTATTGGACATAAATTTCTTGGTGTGCAACAATGTTGGTGCCTTTTCCATGCATTCCAATGCTCTTTTCTTGTAGTAGCTCCTCTTCTTAGGATCAATGGTATTGTTGTCAGTGGAGAATTGTTTCAGCAATACATGTCCTGGGTCTTTAGGATTTTCACTGTTGTTGTTTTCAATGATTTTACAAATTCTGTAAGCTTCTAAGTAACAACACCCCGCAAAGTATGTATAAAATGCATGTGACCATTCATTGATCTCCAACAAGTACAGGAAATCTTCCGCAGCCTTTTCGTAATCAAAGTTGCAACAATACAACAAGGCCCTACCAAAGACCAATTGAGCCTTGATTTGCAACATCTCAGTTTCTTCTATATCCTTTTGATTAATAACATCCAATGCCTTTTGTAGTTCACCTTTTGACGATAACACAATAGCTTCTTGTAAAATCCACAATGAACTGTCTGGAAAGACATATGTAGCTTTCAGAATCATTTCGTCTAGTTTTTTACCTGGATGAATCAGTCCCTCGATTCTCTTGTCATCTATGGGGATATTGAAGTTGTTGTCAATGAACTTGAATGGACCGTGATAGAACAGTACTAGTGTGCCCAAGGACAAGCCCGAAAAGATGTTTCTTTCATTGACAACATCCCACAAAAGCTGCAAACCCTCCATTTTATCAATGCTGAACCCAAAGGCACTCAATACTGAAGTCACAGCAGGGGGTAGAATAGACAAAATCAATTGGATAATACCATAACACAAACCAGCACTTGATTCTATAAATTCATCAATGGTATTGTTCACGTTGCCGTTTGAGTTCAAATATGGGAATGACTTTTTTTGGTGGTGTTTCTTTTGGGGATCACCCAAGTTTTTTCTTATTTTGTAAAAGCTGTCGTTGATGTGTCTGCCTCTCAAACGGTCTTCTCTCATTTGGAACACTTGGTTGAGTTGTTTTAGGTATGATTTGTTTTGTGGGGTATTTGGGGTTTTTTTAATTTCTTTGAGCAAACGTAATGGGATATCAGACGGTTCTAGACTGGAGTTGGTATCATTGAGAATAGTACTTTCATCAAAGTTTGCTGATTTTGAGGAATCTCTGAGGCATTCTGACGAGTCTTCAAAGCAGGAGTAGAAGGTGTCGATGCTGACAGTTCCATCGACCATATCGTCATCCTCATCGATTTCACTATATTCTGTATAGTAAATGTATTCATCATCATCTTCTTCTTCATCATCATCGTGATCATTGAAAATATCAATACTTATGTCTTTTTTCAAATATGGATTCTCTGCTTTCTTTTGTTGAACAAGTTTATTAACATTAGATAACGCGGAGTATGCCTTTTTTAATTTATACAAAGCCTTTATACTGTCCAAATATGATTCATTGAACAACATCAACAAGGCCCCTAGTAAACACGACTCAATGTATGCAACCTTGCACTCCAACCCCGGTGGGTATCTATCACTGGTATATAATTTATTTTGTAAGTTGAAATTTTCGGACTTTGTACTTAGATCCTCAGCAATTTTCAAGCATTCTTGTGCTTTTTTGATTTTTTCAGGTTCAAACCCTAAGGTAGCTTCTAAGAAGTGGATGACCCCATTCCCGAGATTCAATATCATTTGGCTGGGCATTGATTGGCTCTTGTCTAGTTCAGATTGGATCAAAACTATACCCTCACTAGCCTTATCCATGAACAACAAGTCCATGGCCTTGAGGGCAGCTTCAAAGGCGTGTACCTGGTCAATGACTGGTTGAATTGTGTCCAGTGATGGTTTAGTTTTTAGGCTGTGCACAGAGCTTTGATTAGACTTGCTTGAGTATAAGAATCCCATATAGAAAAGAGTATTATATTGTGTTTTTTGGTTTTGTTTTGTTTCATTTTAGTATTTAAAACATTGCATTTTACAAATAATCCCATGATACGCGCTTATTTCATTAGTTTTTTTTTTTACTGGGGTGTATGTATTTTTTATTAGGTAAAAATATTTATAAAAAAAAAAAAGGACATAAATATTATAGTGCTTATATCCGATATACTAGTGATGATATAAAACCCCCCAAAAAACACAAAATACTCCATTAAAAGATATATAAAAGAACCTAGATTATTTAATGAGTTGGTTATGCTATTTTGTACTAATTTATTTAGCATCTATTGCTTTTATATATATATAATTGGCATACAATAATTTAATTACCTAAGTTTCCTTATGTAAAAATTCTTTCCAGTGGAATATTCTCTTTATACGAGTAACTCCGAAGCTTTTAAGTGGTGTGTATGTTTGTTCTTATATCCGAGAATTCTATCAGGACTTTTTTTTTTTCTCTATTTTTGCATAAACCACACACACCTTATGCTGCTTCTTCTTCTTTTTTTTCTCTTACCACATCCCTTCAAAAGATAACAACAAAAACAAACAAAAAACCCCAATAACACACAACTAATAACCCATATTATGATACAATTCAAGCTTGTTCTTCTTGGAGACTCATCCGTTGGTAAGTCATCCATCGTTACCAGATTCGTCAAAGATCAATTCGATGAAAACAAAGAATCCACCATTGGTGCTGCTTTTTTATCCCAAACCATCAAGCTTGTTGATAACCAAGATGACTCTCCACAAGAAGTCGCCATCAAATTTGAAATCTGGGATACTGCCGGCCAAGAGAGATACAAGGCCCTAGCTCCAATGTACTACAGAAACAGCAATGCTGCTATTGTTGTTTATGACATAACAGACGACAAGTCCTTAAGCAAGGCTGTCAAGTGGGTCAATGAACTAAAAGAAAGACTTCCTACTGACCTGGATGATCCTAACAGATGCATCATCACCCTTGTTGGTAACAAACTGGATCTTGTTGATGAACAAGGATCAAACAGACAAATCTCCACCCAAGAAGCCAGGGACTTCAGCATTGATAACGGTTTGTTGTTCCATGAAGTTTCTGCTAAAAATAACATAGGTATACAAGATATCTTCCAGGAATTGGGTGAGGCCTTGTACAACCAGCATAAAGAAAAACAAAAATCAAAAACCTTGGGCAAGTCAGATAATAGCAGAGGTAATGTTGAATTAAACAGACCTAGCACCAATGACTCAACCTCTTGTTGTAACTGATTTTGGTTTTTATTATTAGTAGTATATATACAACAGTTTTAATCACAGTATATTCAGAAAATAAACATAAAAAAAAAAAAAGAAAATAGCTTTATACTTATAGAGTATCAACTCTTGGAGTTACTGTTTATAATATATATACATCTACTTCTTGATCAAAGCAATGGCCTTTTCAACATTGGCCTTTGGTCCGTAAACAGCAATGATCTTCTTTTCAGCATTTCTGTTTGGCAATTGAATGATACATCCAGTTTGGTATCTGATCTTGTTCACATTGTATCCATTGGCTCCCAAGACTTCAGCAACCTTCTTACCAGTCTTCACATTGATGAATCCATAGTACATGTTGCCTTCCTTGGCCATTTCAATTCTTTCTTCAACTTCCTTAACAGCCTCAGCTAAAACCTCATCCTTGGACTTCTTGGTTGATTCTTCTTCGCTGAATTCAGCTCCCAAGCTGGACAAGTCAATTGGTTCGTAAATCAACTTCCATGGGACATTGTCGGTGTTGGACTTTTCATCCTTACCAGCTGGCACAGCATAGTGGTCTTCTTCGGCAACCAACAAGGTATTGGATCCATCAGCTGGTATTTCTGGAATTGGCAATTTCTTCAAGTAGTTCTTAACCAAGGTATTGGCCAATCCAGACTTGTTTCCATGTCTAACAATAACTTGCTTTTGTACAGACAACTTGTTGATGAAAGATCCATCTTGAGATACAAAGGCATGGTAAGCAACAGGTACCTTGATTTCAACAGAGTTTTCAATATCAGCCATGTGGTTCTTCTTGATGTCTTGGAAACAGGCTTCAACATTTTCAGGTAAACCAGTAATTTCAACTGCAGACTTGGCAGCATCATCATTTTCCATTTGGGTTCTGGCCTTTCTACTTGGAATGTTCAATTCAACATTGTAAGTTTCTTCCAATACTCTCATGGTACTACCACCAACACCAATCAATCCACCGTAAATTTCTGGAGAAATTTCTGGGAACTTCTTGGTGATTCTGTTTTCAATTGAAGATACAATCTTCTTGATTTCATCTTCTAACTTGTTCAACAACTTCTTGTCACCCCTCAAGGTAATGGCCCTGGAAGATTCGTCTTCTTCATCTTCATCAGTCTTCTTAACATTTGGGAATCTGACTGGTTGAACAAAGCCCATAGATGATCCGTCGTTGCTGATACCACACTTCTTGTAAATATCAGCCAAGGTGGAACCATTTGGTCCAATGATGTACTTGAAGTACTTGGCATCAATGTCCAAGAATCTGGTTTCAAAGTCTTCTAATTGCTTGGACAATTGCTTCAAGGACTTGATAGCTTCCTTGACATCATTGTTCAAACCAATGACTTCAATGTCAACTTCAGTGGAAGCATCTTCTGGAACATCTCCAACTTGAACTTCAACATTGTGCTTTTGCTTGAAGCCTTCAATGTTCTTACCTTGCTTACCAATGATTCTGGCAATGTTGCTGGCCAAAACCTTGACAACTTCAGAGTAGGAGTTTTCCTTGATGAAATCAATGAACTTGGTTAATTCACCAGCACACTTTTCAACGTTCTTGGAGTTACCAGAAATAATACAGTCCTTGTCAGAATCATCAATATCAATGGAGACTTGATACTTTTCAATCAACTTGTTCAAGTTGGCACCCTTGGTACCAATAACAGCACCTCTGATGGTGAATGGCAATGGAATCTTGGTACTGGTAATATCAGCAAGCTTCTTGGCTTCACTCTTGATGTGGACCTTGGCTCTGATGACATTGTAGTATAAACCCTTGATAGTACAGGAAGTTTCATCACTTTCAGACTTGGCAATATCAATATCAACGTTGAACTTGCTTCTGATTTGCTTCAAGTTGTTACCCTTGGAACCAATGATTCTGGAAACAACCTTGGTGGCAATGTTGAAGGTTTCAGTGTGGTCAAAGACTAACTTTTCTTCATTGAATTCATTGGCAATGATGGTGGTAATTTCCTTAATGGTTTCTGGAGAACCCTTCAAGGTCAATTGGTCAGCAGTTGGAGTATTCAACTTGAAGTTGACTTCACCCTTGTTGTGGACTTGTTCCATGATCAACTTTTTGGTCTTGGAATCATCACCAAACAACTTGGTTTGTAAATCAGCAGCAAAGGTAACACTTTCAGAGGCAATGGCCTTTTGTTGTTCTCTCAAAACATCCAAGGACTTGTTGACCTTTTCCAGAACACCTCTGTATTCTTCATCAGAAGGAGCAAAGTCGACATCATCATCTTCCTTGTCAGTGAATACCAAAACAATATCATCGCTTTCGGCAAATTCACTTGGACATTCATCTTTTTTAATGACAAAGGAAATTTCGGAATCAGCCTTTTGCAAGATTTCAGCAGCAGCATTACCAAAGATGTTCATATCAATATCATTAATGATCATAGTCTTAGCTGGTTTTAAGTCATCAATCATCTTTATCAAGTACTTCTTGGCAACCTTAATTTTTTCAGAGGCATCTTCTTCAGATTCAACATCTTGACTTCTCTTGTATACCAACTTAACAGCAACAAAGCTGAAAGAAGTCATTTTGTCCAAAGGCATCAAGTCTAAGCTGATGTTCTTGTTGACCAGTTGCTTTAGCTTTCTATCAAGGACAGGCAAGTTCTTGTGTAAGAAGAACAAGATGTTTCTGGCATGATCCAAGTTGTTGTTGTGGGCTCTAGAAATGGTAATTGGGTGAACTTCACAGTTTTTGGCAAAGTTTTCAACGTATTCAGCAGCTTTGGAGACGTTTTGCTTGGATCCTTTAACAATGATGGCATCATCGGTGGAAACAAAGGAAACATGGAATTCATTTTCAAAATCAACACTGTTTCCAATTAAAGAGTGCAGAACCTTTTTGACAGGAATTTGCTTTTCAGAAATTTGTTGGGCCAAGGTGTTCAATTGTTCGTAGAACTTGGTCTTGGCATTCTTGATGGCGTCTCTTGAACCAGTGAAGGCAATGACTTGAGCATCATTCAAGATCTTGACATTGGTTAAGCCATCAACATTCAAAGTAGTCAATAAGGATTCAGAGGTGGTGTTCAAGTCGGATAACTTGAATAATTCAGAGTCTTGGATGTCGAACTTGACAGTGGAGTTCTTACTGTGTTCACCAACAATATCCAAGATGGCTTGCTTGGCATTCAAACAAGAATCAGCTGGACCCTTTAAGGTAACCAAGGTCTTGTATTCATTGAAGACTTCGTCATAAGAACCTTCAATGTCATCATTGGCAACATCAATTTGGACTTGGTTGGTCTTGATGATTTCCTTGATGGTGGAACCACCAGAACCAATGACAACAGCCTTGGAACCAGAAGGAATTTCAAATTGCATGACAACAGGCTTGGTTAATCTTTGAGAAACAGCGGATCTAGCAGCCTTGACATCGGCAGAAGCACCAGAAATCAGAATAGTTCTACCGTTCTTTTCAGAGATGGTGGAGGCAATGGAGACATTGAACTTGTTCTTGATTTCAATGATAATCTTGGAGTATTCACTCTTGGATAAGGTAATTTGGCTTTCTGGGGCAATAGTGAATCTGTCTTGAACTCTGTTGAAAAGCTTCATTGGAGCAGCCTTCTTAGCTGGAGTCAAGACATTCTTAACACCACCCAACTTTGGTAAGGTTGGTAAAACAACAGGAGCCTTTGGTTCAGAAACAGGGGATGGAGATTGGGTGTAATCGTAATCCAACTTGTCTTGGTCTTCCTTGATCATTTCAGAAATGTCATCAGTGGTGTAAGCAGAGGATTTTGGTTGGAAGGCATTTAACCAGACAGAGTTGGCGGCAGATGAAGAGGCTTTGTTACCAGAAGAACTGTTCAGGGTTGGTAAATCAGAGACATTATGGTTGTTTGATGATTCGTTGGAGTTTTCGTAGTCAGAGTTTGAACCCAAGGTGTTTTCTTGTTGTTCAAATTCTTCATCAGGGTTGAATTGTTGGTCGATGAATAATTTGTGTTCACCAAATGTGTTAGAAGGAGCCATATTTTTGTAAGATAAAAAAATTAACAGATGTGGGGGAGATGTAATTAATTAATTGTATAGTAACCAGAATAGAATACAGGTGTGTTAGATTATGTTTCTTTAAAAAAAAAAATTATAAAATAACTTAAAAGCAATAAACAAAAAAGAGAAATAAGGTCTTTTTAAATAGGTATAAACGTTAATCTAGTATTTGTTGGTGTTTTACAAGTGTTATTTTTGTGTGAAAAAAAACTTAAAAAATAATACTAATGTGAAGAAAAGGTGAAATCTATGGGATTTTTATACAGTGAAGGGAATATACGAACACCAAAAAAAAAACAGGACACCTTTTCCACAGACCTAAAAAAAATTTTAGGAATATGACCACGTACACAACTTTGTAATCATCGGATATAAAGACACATCAGTAATTTGTATAATTGAAAGATATATAAAAGATTAGCACCAGTATGTGGTGAACTTCTTGTAAAATGGCATAGCACTATATTCCGCTCTTTCTTGTGCAATTTCAGCTCTTAATTGATCCAAATCTGTTTCTCTTCTACCAGTATCGATATCCATATCTTCAGCTTTGATGTAAAGCTTCCAGTTCTTCTTGTATATCTTGTGTCCTATGTAACAAGCCATAACAACTGGGAAAGATAGGTATACTTCAAAGAAGTTGTTGGCAATGGCACCTGGTGTCATGTCCTTGTAACCAGTAGGCCAAGCAGCTACCCAGAATTCAGCAATAAACACTAAGACAATCATTATTAAAGAGTAATAAGAACCGGCTAAACCTAATGGAGAGGTGAAGGTCAATTCATCAGTGGATCTTCCTTGTGCTTTTAGGGCCATTCTGAATCTTATATGACATAGAGAAATACCAGCCCATGAGAACAAAGAAGCCAACCCAGAAATGGCTAGTAACCAATTGAAGACAACTGTTTGTTTATCAGAAGCAGAAATGAAACCGATTAAACCAAAGGCAGAGGTGATTATAATACCAACTAATGGTCTACCAGCTCTATCAATGTAACCTAAGTGCATCCACTTGAAGGCAAAACCTTGTTCATCCAAGGCAGCTAATGTTCTAGAACAACCATAGATGGCGGAGTTACCAACAGATAAAACAGCAATACAGATAACAACATTGACAACAGAAGGTAAGCCCTTAATACCATGGGATACTAAGGCAATAACGAATGGAGAGGCGGCAGCATCAGCAGATGAGGATCCAATCAATCTTGGATCGTTATGTGATACTAATAAACCAACTAAAGTCAAAGAGATCATGTAGAATAAAGACAATCTCCAGAAGACTTGTTTAGAAGCCTTTGGCATGGTCTTTCTTGGATTAGCTGTTTCAGCAGCAGCCAAACCGACTAATTCGGAACCGGAGAAGGCAAAGGCAGCAGATACAAAGACAGACATGGTCCCCTTGAATCTTGAACCAGCACTGTCACCAACAAAGGCACCGTAAGGATGGTGCCAGTACTTACCACCAACATACTTCTTATCTGGACCACCACCACATACTAAAACAATACCTAAGATGATGAAACCAATGATACACGCAACTTTACAAAGGGAGAAGAAGAATTCAGCTTCACCGAAACCCTTAACACCAAAGAAATTAATACTGACGATAACCAACCAGAATAATGCAACAAATGCATCTCTATATTTCGTAGGGGTGTCCCAGTAATTAACAGTAATGGAAGCAGCAACGATTTCCAAAGGTAAAGAAACCAGCCATTGAAGGGCATAGTTTAAGTTGGCAGCAAAACCAAAAGATTCATCAACGAATCTGGTACAATAAGTGGTGAAACCACCTGAGATAGGGAACTCAACAGCCAACTCACCCAAGGCACAAACCATACACAGAATGAAGGATGCTGAGATACCGTACCCTATAAGAACACCAGCTGGACCACCGGTACTCAAGGAAGAACCAGAACCAACAAATAAACCAGTACCAATGGCACCACCAATAGCAATCATTTGCAAGTGTCTAGACTTCAATTGTCTTTGTAAAGGAGATCTGGCTGTAAGAATGGCGATTTTCTCGGCATCACTAAGACTAGGATCCAATTCATCCAAAATAACAGGTTTGAATGAGTCCTTGAAGTCTTGCCACTTGCCTGCGGAGCTGCCGCTTTTGTTAGGAGAATCGGATTCAAGGAAACTCATTTCATGAGAAGATGAGTAATCATCACCATCTCTTGGTTTTTTGTTTCCTGTTTCTATATCGTGAGCATTACTAGAAGACATTTTTCTTTTTTGGTTCCTATTTTATTATGAATTATATTATAATAAAAAGGGAAAGTTTTATTTTTATTTTTTGGTGATAGATAATTATCTCTAGTATATAATTTAAAAAAAAAGAAGAAAATAATTTGAAAAGATGTTGTATATTTTTTTAAATTATTTAAAAAAAGTGACTAATGGAATTATAAAAATATGATTATTTTTGTCGCTTCTTTATAAAGAAAAAGAAAAGAAAAAAAATACCAAGCCACTGAGATTAGTCTCCATCGTTACTAAAAACCGAATGTTGATGAAAAAATGACTACTCGGAGTTTGTAGTAGCCACTCAAGTATATTAATAGAGAAGATAATGATGTCCTTTCCAAAGAACCATGTCACCAGTTAGTGTAGATAACCAAAAATACTCCGCCAAAATATGACAATCGCCCTTCAAAAAAAAAAATATGTATAGAGCGAGACAATACACGTATTTGGCATTCTCTTTCCTATTTAGGACATATTTGGCTGCAAGAAAGAAAGAAAAAAAAGAAATGTTTCAAACAAAAAAACATAAGACATATATTACACGATAAGAATTTAAAAAAAATAAAAGGATGCACCCAAAATGGTTAATAAAAAAGTTAGTTCTTGGCTTTATCATATATTTAATATTTCTTAATTTACTGAGGCATTGTATAAACAATATGCAAATCTTATATTGATTCAGTAATCAATTTGCACAATAACAACTTTGTAAATCATTATTCAACATCGTAAATCGCAAAATTCGTCTTTCTTTCAACTATCGCGACATGATATATTAAAAAAAGAAAACCAAGGAATTTTTTTTAATATCTTTTACATTTTATTATACTATTATTTATTTCATATGATATATACTGTTAAAGCAAAAACAAGACCTGTTGTGGTATACATCTAACAGGCGTAAACGTACCATCTGATGTAGAAAGGCTTGGCAGCAATTTCAGCCTTTTCTTGGGCAATTTCGGCCTTTAATTGTTCAATATCAACTTCTCTTCTACCAGTATCGATATCCATTTCACTGGCTGGAACAAAGAAGGTCCAGTTTCTCTTGTAGATCTTGTGACCTAAGTAACAGACCAAGACAATTGGGAAAGATAAGTAGACTTCAAAGAAGTTGGTGACAATGGCACTGGTGGACATTTCCTTGTAACCAGTTGGCCAAGCAGCAACCCAGAATTCAGCAACGAAGACCAAGAAGATAACACCTAAACCGTAGTAAGAACCAGCAACACCAGTTGGAGACTTGAAGGATAATTCATCAGTGTTTCTACCTTGAGCACTTAGAGCTCTTCTGAATCTAATGTGACACAACATGATACCACCCCAGGAGAATAGGGAAGATAGACCAGATAAGGCCATTAACCAGTTGAAGACATCACCTTCCTTGTCAGAAGCAGCAATGAAACATAATAAACCGAAGATGGAGGAAATGGCAATACCAACAATTGGTCTACCGGCTCTGTCAACGTATTCTAAGTTCATCCACTTTGGAGCGTAACCTTGTTCGGAGAAGGCAGATAGAGTTCTGGAACAGGCGTAAACAGCAGAGTTACCAACAGATAAAACGGCAATACAAATAACAACATTGACAACGGAAGGTAGACCCTTGATACCGTGAGAGACCAAGGCAATGACGAATGGAGAAGCAGCAGCATCAACAGAAGAAGTACCAATTAATCTGGTATCCTTGTGGGAGACTAACAAACCAACTAAAGTCAAAGAGACAATGTAGAAGATAGTAATTCTCCAGAAGACTTGCTTGGCAGCCTTTGGTAAGGTCTTTCTTGGGTTAGCGGTTTCAGCAGCAGCTAAACCAACTAATTCGGAACCAGCAAAGGCAAAGGCAGCAGAGGTGAAGACAGACATGGTACCCTTGAATCTGGCACCGGCAGTATCACCAACAAAGGCACCGTAAGGATGGTGCCAGTACTTACCACCAACATACTTTTTACCTGGACCACCACCACATACTAAAATAATACCTAAAATGATGAAACCTAAAACACAGGTGACCTTGATTAAGGAGAAGACGAATTCAGCTTCACCGTAACCCTTAACACCAAACAAGTTAATGATAACAATAACCAACCAGAAAAGAGCAACGAAACCATCTCTGTATTTCTTAGGAGTTTCCCAGTAGTTGACAGTAATAGAAGCAGCAACAATTTCCAAAGGAAGAACAACTAACCATTGAAGGGCATAGTTGAAGTTAGCAGCAAAACCGAAAGATTCGTCAACGAATCTAGTACAGTAGGTGGTGAAACCACCTGAAACAGGGAATTCAACAGCCAATTCACCCAAAGCACAAATCATACATAAAATGAAAGAAGAGGAAATGGCATAACCAATCAACAGACCAGCTGGACCGGCAGTTCTCAAAGAGGAACCAGAACCCACGAATAAACCAGTACCAATGGCACCACCAATAGCAATCATTTGCAAATGTCTGGACTTTAAGTGTCTTTGCAATGGGGATCTGGCAGTGGCAATGGCAGCTCTTTCAGCTTCAGTCAAGTTTGGATCTAATTCAGCAACTTCAACTCTTTTGAAAGAGTCTCTGAAATGTTGCCATTTAGAACCAGAAGTCTTGTATGCGTAGGTTGGAGATGAGACTGGATTCACAGATGGGGAACCTGAAGAACCTTCTTCGTAGGTTTTATTATTGTGTTTTTCTAAATCAGACATGTGTTTAGATTATTTTTTTTTTTTTTTTTATTGGTTTTTTTCTTCAATTTAATTATTTACTGAAAAGTACTTTTATGTTATTAGATAAAATAATTGAAAACAAAGTTTATGAATTTGTCGACCTTTATTTATATATGTCACTGATATGCCAAATTGACCATACATATTTTTTTAAAAAAAAAAAAAAGAAAAACTAATGAGGAGAATTTAACCTCATAACTGTCAGATAAAAAAATAACTGATAGATGAATTTGTTTTAGTATTATCAAACCCCTAGTTTTTATCAGAAGTAATCAAAAAAGAAGGCAATATTTAAAAGGAAATAAAAAATATTTTATCAGTGTAGCAAAAAAACAGTTCCGGTATACATTTTTTTGAGAAAAAAAGGGAGATATTTAAAATATGCGAATGAAAGCGTTGTAAGTAAAAATTTTAAATGTCGCCCTTTTTCCAGGTTTCCTAGTATCAACTGATTAAAAACTTGTATTTATGTCAATCATTAAGCCATTTTCCCTTTAACTATTTTTTTTTTTTTTTTTTTTGGCTTGCCAAGATATGAAACTGTGTATTCTTTCAGTGGCTTAAATTTAAGCCTCTTTATTTCTCTTGTTTGTGATTTTTAAAAATCTCGATGCTCCCCATCTCGAATTGATATTTTGTCTTCAAAGCCTCGTGTTTTTTTTCATTTGGTAAACAGACTTTACTTTTTTTTTAGACATTTTATACACCTTATTTGAATGATTATTACGTTGACTAACAGCCATCATGCCGTTTTTTTTTCAAAAATACTGTATATCGTTCATATTCACACCTTAAATTATTATTTTTTGTTTAATCTTATTAATCGCCTTTTAATTTTTCTACTCTCCAAAAGATCACATTCTTAATCCTTTTAAACGTGTTTTTTTGTTTTATTAATAATATTTTCGTACCGGATGTATCCGGAAGTGTTCAAATGAAAAAACAGTCTTACCTAATAGGTGTATATCGATAAATCAAAAAAAAATTAAATTAAAAAGTGTTCTATATAAAGCTATTTTTTTTGTTGTTTGTTTTTTTACTCGCTTAAATTTTCATCATGTAACTTTTTATATCCGAAAATCCTACTTTGTTCACCCTCATCCCATTTCATGTTATCATTAGTAGAATGTCTGCACAAAGTTCTTCCTTCTTCTTTAGCCAACTCCACAGAGCTCTTTTCTTGCTGGTTTTCAACATCGTCTTCATCGGATGATATGTCGCTATTGTAATCATCGCTGTCTGGACTGTCTATTTCTTCATCAAGGGCTCTGACTCTGTTGGCTCCATAAGCTAAACTAGTGTTCTTTGCATATGAATGACCATCATCATTTGGGTCAATGTAATCATCATCGTTTGGATCAATGTAATCATCCTCATGGTCAATCAAATCACTTGAAAACACATTTGAATAAGAACCTGATTTGCTCTTGACTTCATGGGCACCTTCAGCACTGGCTGCAATGTTCACCTTCAAGAATTCCTTAACAGTTGTGGAAACTACTTCACCTTTTGAATTCACATACTCAATGGCAGAATCATCATCTTCTTCGTTTTTGATATCACTGAAGTAACTTGTTTTGGTATCATCCATGTCATCGCTTTCATCAGATTGAATATCTATTTGTATGTCGTCAGAATGTCTTCCAATCATCATATCATCAACACTGCTTCTAAAGCTAACATCTGGATAATTGCTGCCCTCAAAGTCGTAATCCCCAGCTTCATCCTCATCAGCACCATAGTTATCTGTAGGCAATTCAGTTATGGTATCTTTTTCTTGGTCTTGATCATTCAAGTTGTCTTCATCTTGATTGGACATGTGTTCTCCATACCCAGCACCCCAAGCATCATTCAAAGAATCATCATCACCAAAGTTGCTGTTATACTTTTCTCTGGCTTCATTCAAAACAGCATCTGAATAATCAACCCAGGCCTTTTCATACAACATCTCTCTGATGTCAGTCATCAATACGTAGATGTTCATTTCTTGTAGGTATGTAACAAACTTGGCAACTTCTTCAGCAATAAGAGTCAAGTGACCCATGTATCCAAGTCTTAATTTGTTTGTTTCCTCGTATTGCTGACAGTATTGATCACCAGCAATAATCAACTCAGTGATTCTGCTTTCGGTAAACAAGTCAGCAATCAAGAATCTGTTGACACCATCTTGCAAGGATCCATTCAAAATTTGTTGGACAATATCAAATACAACATTATGCAAAAAATTGTTCCATGGGAAGTCAAATAGCATTTCAAGAACAATATCAACAATGCTGTTGTCCTTCATAGCAAGCTTTAGCATATCTCCAATGACAGGGTTTGCTCTGATTTCAGCTTCGGTTTGTAAATAATCGAAATCAGCAAAGACTTCTCCGGAGTTTTCCTTCTTGGTATCTTCGGGTGATGTTGGGGGATTATCTTTTTTGGCAGTAACTGGTTCAGAGGTTTCATCACTGGAGTTTTCTTCGGATTTGATGTTCAATCTCTCCAACTCAACATTGATCTCATCCTCAGTGTCCTCCATCTTCTTGATGTTTGTTCTCATTAGCTTCTTTTCCTTGGTGGCTGAAACAGGTGTTGATTTACCGGACTTAGTATTAGACTCCTCATCAGTATTGGTATCATTCCAAACAGCATTGCTCATATCAAACAATGGTTCATCATCCTCATCAAAGTCATTGCTGACAATATCAAAGTTGGATTTCAACAAATCAGCTATTTTTTGTCTTCTCAAAGGATCTCTTTGTTTAACAATATTCTCACCATCAGTTTCATTCAACAAGGCCATGTTGGAACAATGCAATAACTCAGCAACCAACTCACATACCTTGAATCTGTCCATACCCAGTGGTTCAATGACACCGAATGGGGTTTTGAAGTCCTTTGGAAGAGACTTTTTCATCATTCTGCACAACTCAGGTAAGTTTTTGGAAAAGTACTTGATCATATCACCCAAATAAACTGGATCTCTCATATCAGGAGGGTTTTCTTCAATGGTGGTTTGCATGACTTGGATTAAATCGTAATCAGAATGGTTTTTTCTAATTATTTCAATGATTATACCCACACAGTTGCTCAATGGCAAACCCCCCTGAGACATCAACAAACCAAGCTTGGAGATCATTCCCGGACTTACCAATCTTCTGGTTAATTCATTTGGACCAATTGCGGATGCTATTTCGCTGTTGGAGTTTGCACTCAATGTAATCAAAGCCTTGATGAAATCGGTGGCTGTGTTTTGTATGGTTGAGACCTTTGAGGAGTCCAAACAATCTAAAAGCTTTTCTATCAGTCTTTGCTGTTTCAATAGCAATATCACATAGGTTGGTGATTTTGGTTTATCGGTTGATATAATCTTCAACAAAAAGTCCATGAAAGAAGAAACTTCCAAGTGTTTGATGAACTTGTCAACCATATTTTCCTTCATGACAATTTGGTACAAGTACTGTTCCAATGAGTTCATCTTGTTGGTGCTGGTGTTAGCAACTTGGCTTTCTTCGTTGCTTTTTTCTATAGGTTTGTCTTCGCTGGACAATTTGGACATGAATACGTCCATGAAGGTAGAATCATCATCTTCCTCGTTTTTATTATCATTATTTTCATTGTTTTCATTATTTTCCGAGGAGTACATCCATTGTGATAATACGGAATTTTCTTCAGACATTGAAGTCAATTCAGCATAGTGCAACAATCTTTCATTGACTTTTAAGAATGCAGCTGAAGCATCATTGGCCAGGTCAGAATATTTATCCAGCATGGACCACAATTTTTTGATTAAAAAATCGTACTTCAAAAATGTTTCTGCTATGGCAGGAATATCAATAAGGAAAATATCCACTGCACTTACTGCGCATCTATAAAATTCAATCAAGTCTAAGCTTTCATTACTCTTTGAGGACTCCACCTTGGCCAATAACAAATCATCATCTTTTGATTCAGTGATTTCTTCTTCATTTTCCTCCACACAGTATCTAGGATCCAGTATGTAGTCAAGCAACTTGGAAAGAACCAATGGGTTAGAGAAATAATCTTCCAAAGACAAAAAGTCCTCATTGTCTCCAACCAATTGCAACACCAAGATTCTTGAAAGATCTTCCATTTTCAATAGTTTTTCCAATACTTTTAAATTAGGTCTATATGTATTTTCAGTAACTTTGGATTTTTTGATGATATCCTTGTACTCTATGTTTTTGTTCAGATACTCATCCTGGAAGAAGTATTGGTCAAAGTATTTATGGATTTTGTCTTTTGTCGTTTTTTTCGGATTAGATGAGCTTGTGTTGTCTTCGTAATCACTTGAGTTGTTTGTATCTATGTCTTTTGAGTTTTCTTCATTCTCTGATTCCTCATCGCTTTGGAGATCTTCTTTTTTGTTATTTTCATCGATCTTTAAAAACGCTTCATCCACGAGATGATTCAGACCCTTCATTGAACTAGAACGGGACCAAAAATTGCTGTTCATGTTTGTTGTTATTTGTTGTAGTGTTTTCGTGTTTTTTTTTTTTTTTGGCTGGTTATAAACTTTTTTGGTTGATCAATCCACTTCTATTTTGTTTTTGTTTAGATGTTTGATAGATGTGGTGATTATTCAATTATGTTTGTGTGGGTGTATCTCCATATCGAATTGGAAATAATCAAAGAAGGTTAAAAAAAGAAAATTTTTCGTTACTCCTTCACCCAAGAAAAAAAAAAATTATGTATCAGTAGCAGAATGGGAGAAAGAGAAAAAAAAAATTTAACCCACCAAAAAAAAATTGGAATAGCGGTAAAGAAAAAACAAAAAAAAAAAAGAAATTACCCAAATAACAATCCCTGGGTAAAATCCGCTACTCTGTATTGGCAATTTCCTTCTAGATCAAAATTATACGGTAATAATAGAACACAGTAATATCGCATGATTTGTTCAATTATTCTTTTTAAAAAAAGTACTAGTAAAGAGGTATACAAACTAATAACAATTAATATAAGCTAATTTACTGTACCGTATATATAACAATATTTATGTCTGTGTACACTAAATATTATATAACCCATTACACCCAAAAGAGTCTATAAAAGGGGGATTATCATACATATCCCCCTCAAGAATTCATTTTTAAAAAAAAAAAAACAAAAATGTTGACATTTACGATGAGAATTGGGTAGCGGTTTGCAAATAAATTTTTATTTTTTACTCACCATAATGATTACATTTAATTATTAAAAGATAACTATCAGAATCTTATTCACAAATGCAAACAATATTTTAATTTTATATATTACTATAAAAGTCTATAATCATTATTACCAATTTTTCATTGATAAAGGAGTCCACACTCCTCATACTCTCATTAATCAAGTACTCTGTACCCAAACGTCTCTTATTAACCAGTTCTTCTTTCACAAAATGTGTTATTTCCAAGTGGACTTTGTCGTAGAATCTATTCTCAAACGACAACGCAACCACAATGTTCTGCAGTACTTTTAGTACATCAAAGCTTTCTATATTCTTTAATGCTTTTAGATACAAATTCAAGACAAATTTATCAAACTTGTGGTCAAGTAAGGTTTCTGCAACCTTCATACATGATTGATACATCCCCAAAAAGTAATAGCTTGACAACACAAGTTTCATTGTTTTATAATCCGCACTTTCTTTAATCATGTTTGTATCAATTTTATTGTTTTTTATAAATGTTAAAGAGTCTTTGTATACAACCAAAAACTTGTTCAAAATATTATTCGGAGTTTTTTTAAACTTAATTTTGAGTAAATAGTTCAAAAAATCCTCATTGGAGATCAACATTGGCTTTATGCAGGAGTATACCAAATTGTTGTTATTCAACTTCATCTGCATTGTAAACAAATTCTCCTCATCGGGGTCATCATTCCCCAGTTTGAAATAATTTTGGTCAACCACATAATCAGCAAAAGTCTCCTTGTTATTCCATATAAAGTTCAAGTACCCATGTTTAGAATCTGGCATATTATAAAAAATATTATTATGCGTCAAGATTTTTATGTTCTCAACTTCCTTGATTTCAGGGTTTGAAAACTCTGTTAGCAAATAATCAAAATGATAGCTTTTTATGGGCGTGGATGATGTTCTTGGGTTGTGTACATATTTAACTTGATCATCGATGAAACCAAACTCTAGCAAGTCATACCTCAGGTTGTTTGTTAAAAAGAGATATTTGACAAGATTTAACTGTATAAAAGCCTCTCCAGTGCTCAGCTGAAACAATTTTTTGCATATCTTGAAACAATTGCAAATAAACTCATCTTCTTTACTTCTTTCAAAAAAAGACAGCTGCAAAACCAAAATTTGTTTGATCAAATACGGATCCGTGTAAACATTCATGGCCTGGTTGGTTATGTGCATGAAAGCTTCATCTTCAATTTTGAAATGGTTTATCAATGCTAAGTACACAAACAAATAAACCTCATGTATGTCCAAATAATCGATCAATTTGTTTGTCAAAATCTTCACCAAGACATCCCCATCTCTTCTCAGTTCCAGAAAGTTGATAATTGCCTTGATCATGCTGTTATTTATGTAATCAACTTCCTTGAACCCTTGCGATGTATCATACCCAGTTTTTAAACTATAAGGCAAGTACTTTATGAGCACATCAAACAATTGAAATTCAACTTTGACATCAGACATGCGGAGAAAGTCATTCTCATATGAAACCCATAAATTGTGTATTTGGATATCAATATCTTTAAACATTCTTACAAACTCTGAGATGTAAACACCCTCCCAGACTGTTTCCTCAGCATGGTTCATAGGTAGAATTTCATACTTTTGCAGATCATTTGTGAAGATGATTCTCAAATCCGTTTTGTGAAACAGGTCATATGAACAAACCATGAAGATATCATTCTTGGTGGTTCTAATATTTGTCTTTATGGATTTCTTTAATGCATCCATATTAAAGAAATCTAAACCATATATAATGGTATAAACATTGTTGATATTATCTTTGCTGTATTTATAATAATGTCCTTTTGTAGATATTTCCGATGGTTTGGAGAATATGAGTGATGTGGGTAGGTAAATAAATGCTTCTTCGATAAAGGCATCTCTTTGGGCTATGGATTCATTAGCATGTTCTTCTAAAATAAAAGCCTTATAACCGGGATTTGAATAGTTTGAGGATTCATGAGTGGTGAACCTTTTTGAAAAGGAAAGGTATGTGATTGGTTCTTTGTATTTCAAAAGTCTTTCATTTCTTGGTTGGTCCCGTTGTTTGTTTTTAATAGACAGGACAATCGTATTAGACTCAGCCATTTAACATCAGTTAGATGTGATGATTTCTTTTATTTTTGGTGTTAATTCATTGAGTTTTGAAATATTTATAATGTCTTTTCAATACAGTTTTTTTTTTTCAGAGTTGGAGCGTTTGAGAAAAAAAAGAATATCGGATATAAGCTTGTTTAAAAGGTGAGAAGAGCAATACGAGAGCATAATTCTACAAAGTAACGAATATATCAGATCATATACGAGGAAGTATTAAAATAGGGGGTTATCAAATACGGTGCTTTTGTAATTTTAGTAAGTTTAAATTTTTTACGAACCCAAGTGATGATTATGTGCAAGATATTTAGCAAAATTAAGATGCATAATAGGTGTTATAGAAAAGGCTCTTCCCAAAAATAAGGAACTGAAACTTGAGCAGTATTACATAAGATCTTAAATATGAGAGAGAGCGTAACAATATGTACATGCAAGCACTTCATTTGCTCTGAGTAGATCACCAAAGTATTTACAAATCAAATACCAACACCTGTATATTACTTTTACAAAAAAAAAAATGGGGCCACATCTAACAAGGAACTATTCTACAACTCCAACTTTATTTATTTTTATTGTACATCTATAACCCTGTTACTTATTTTTTATCTCTAGAAACCTCTTGAAAATACCCATTGATATTGTCTTTAGGGATATATATAATTTTTATACAAGGACAACTGCAAAAAAAAAAAGAATGAGTGGGAAATCATGAACCG
>JAJMDJ010000016.1:0-39678 GCA_030573495.1 Hanseniaspora nectarophila
TTTTTTTTTTTTCGTCAACATATATAAAGAGTCGATTATTCCATAATTAATTCACAATATTTTTTCTTGTCTTCTTTACTTCTTAATAAATTATTATAATACTATTTAAATAAAAAAATTGTATATCAAAAAACCATCAATAATTATATTAATAAGTTTTACCAATTAAGTATATTTTCTCTTAAAAACATTCTAGAAGGAAAACTTTTAAAACATATCCAAAAAAAACAAACAAAAAAACCTTTTTTCTTTTTTTTCTGATCTTCTTTGCCATATTCTTTGACATTAAACCATTCAAAAAAAAAAAAAATAAAATAAAACACATTTATAATAAAGATACCACCATTCTTTCATTATAAACAAGAAGACTCTTAGCTTTTGCCATTTCTCTTATAGTCGAACTCTTTACTGTACCACCGAGTATTTCTTGAAAAGTATTAACCAATAAAAAAAAACATAATTTTACTAAAAAGGGCTCACTTACACTAATTTTTTTTTTTTAACAAGTCACTTTTTATTATTATTATTAACCCTTGTTAATTCTGTAAGAACCCCTAAAAATAACTGTTTTTTCACTTATCTTTGATTTCCATTTGACTAATACAAGATTAAAAGAAAACAAAAGAAATAAATAAAAAAAGAGCATCACCCTTGATTATCTTTAAACAAAAAAAAATACATCATTTTATTCATTATGCAAAACCAACACAATTCTTACCATATGCCTATTGAATCAAGCATTCAACAGCAGATGAAGATGAATTATCTTTTCAGCAACTCATTTGAACATAAAAACAAGCCTCAGGGTTACTTCCCATACAACCCATTGTTGTCTAGTTTTCCTATGGCTCAATATGGAGACAGCCGCAAACCTTCTTTTTCTCAAAGATATGGTCCTAACTATATGGTTACCAACTATATGAATCCAAATGGCTTTAATCAGCAACAACCACATAACCAGCATGTCATCAGACCACCATCAATCTCTCTTGCTGGCATTAGCATTCAAAGTGAGGCCATGAATAAACCCAAAATTAGTCTGCCGCCTATCAAAAACTTGATTGAAAAAGTGGATAACCCACAAAGAAGAAATAGTGAATCTGAATCATCAGTTTGTAGCGATGATATGGCACCAAACCATATAACCGACAAGTTGAATGAAGAATATACCAAGAACACATGTACTACTTGTTTCAAGAGTTTTAAAAAACCATCAACTCTAAAAAGACATTTAATCACACATACAAATATCAAACCTTTTGAATGCACATACTGCGGACGTGCTTTCAATGTAAAACACAATTTAGTAAGACATAAAAAAAGACACGATGAGATATCACAGCAAGCTGTGAAAAATGTGTTAGTCAATGAGTGATTTGTTATTTACAAAAATATCATATATGGTTGTTTTTTTTTTCTTTTCCTTCATTTTTATATCTAATTTCTTTTTTTTAATTTGTTTATTTTTTTTTTTATTAGTATCTCAGTTGAGGGTTTTTAACTAATACGTTAGGGTCGGCCTTCTGTTTTTTTTTTTTTACTATTTTGTGAATATTCTTTCCTAATTAGGCAATGTTATGGCGTTGGATCACGTGTATTGACTCAATTTTTTTTTTTTTTTTTAATTTCCTAAAATACAAAAAAAAGTTAGCTGTTTAAATTTTTTTTTAATATGTTTTCCTTCGAAAAACAGGACAAAATTCTTTGTTTGTTTTTTGTTTTTTTTTTAAAAAAAAAAATTAAACACGTCCACATTCAATTTTTATTATATACATAATATAACCACAAGAGAAACCCCATATACACATTTATTATAATATATACCCAAGATTTATATTCAACATGGCAAACAAAAAGAAAACAAACGGTAAGGATGAGACCAGACCATCAGACACCCCCAGAGCCAATAGCGAAGACAACAACGGATTCGATGATATCTCATATAACGGAAACGTGTCGACTTTGGAGCACCTGTCCAAGCATATCTACAACAGATCAAACATTTCCCTAGAGTCTCCATACTCCAATCTTTTGAGGTCAGCATCCAAAAACTTCCAACACTTAAACAATAACGCCAGTCCAAACAATTTATTAGAAAGTCTGATGTTTTACAATCAACAGAATGAGCTGAACCAGAGATCTGGCTCATTGGTCTTTGAGTCAAACTTAAGAAACAACAAGCTGTCGCAAGAAGACGAAAAGAACACACACAATGTGATAGGCGACTTCCTGCTAAGTTCCCCTTACAACAAACAAGCAAACTCACCGGAATCCATAAATCAAAGCAACAATATTTTTTCAAACAACCTGGAGTTGTTTAAAACACCTTTGAAAACCCCCACTCTGAATCTGCAGAGCTTTACAAAATCAGGTCCACAAACAAACATGAAGTTGCTGTCGAACCAGCAATCAAGCATACACAACTTGTTCAATCCAAATGAGATGTCTCATTTCAACCAAATGTTGCAAGAACTCCAGAGCCCTAGTGTGGTGATGGCAAATGCAAAAGAAATAAGAAAGGAAAAGAAGAGAACTTTGAAGAATGAATTGAACAATGAAATATGTGATGTTCAAGATGATAACTCTGAAGATACTATTGAGCTTTCATACACAGAATCGCTTCAAAAGGATGACATTGCAATGTCCCCATTAAAAAACAAAAAATTGAAAAAATCAGGAAACAAATTGCCAAAGATGCCTAGGAAATTGAACAATACCTCAAAGCTACCACGTATGGGGTCATTCTCCACACACTCCCAATCAAGAATCACATCGTTGAACAACACAACTTTGAATAATACTACGAATAATGCGATCCAGAATGACGAGCTTGAGCATGAGGTTTTACATCCGATTGTGTTGCCAAAGACGAAGAAAGTGAAGAAGCCAAAGAGCCAGGGCCAGAAGAAATACCAGATTGTGCTGAAGTTCCCTGAAACCTTTTAAACGGAAAAAAGAGAGTGTGATGATAATATATATGAAATTTAACAATGTAAGAAATAAGAAAAAACAAGACAAGTTTTGTTGTTTATTACGATATATGCAGATATGCAATTATGCATAACAAAGGGGGGGTCATGTTTTTTTTTTTAAAAAAAAAAAAAAATAACTTACCAAATGTATGTTTTTTTAAAATACAGGGGATACCGAAAATAATGGTTATTTTTTCTTTGACGTTTGTTTCATTTTTCCCCCGCTTATAGCCCCTCCCTTGAGGTTATGTAAGATTTTCATGATGCTTTATTTTTTTAATATTTTTAAAGGGTACAGAAATTATCCAAATAAAAATTTTTACTATTATTTTTATTTATTTATTTTTTTCTAACAGTTCTCTTGACATACAAAAAATGACATCAATGCTATCATCACCAAACAGAAAAAAATAATAATAATTATAAAAACAATCATCTCCACAAAACAGAAATGGACATCGATAACGTGACATTCAGCAACAGCCATCACTCATTGAGAATTCTATGTGGATACCACTCATACCAAGATGTCGCATTCAACCAAAAATCTAATATCCAACTGGAACAGGAACTGCATGACTTGAAGCTTCATTACACCAAAAAAACCACAAATAACCAACAGGAAGCCTTGAACACACTCGTAGTAGAGAGATTTCTTGCCTCAAAACACTCCACCAATATCTACAATGACATATATGCCAAGCACATCACATACCTATTGAAGAAACTAAACAGCAAAGAAATATACAAGAGTCTGGATATATTAAAGGACAAAGACTTCACAAGTGTTTTGGATGTGCTTCTAGGTCTGGGGAATCTCGAAAACAAAGATTTGCTAATGACTTTTGGCACTGACAAACAACTTGTGTTGAAGCAAATCATTGTTTCGCTTCTAACTGAAATCAACTACTCCATAGATTGTATCTACAAACAGCAAGTTCTAACATACAACACAAGCAACTCAACCACACCCAAATCAGAACAGTGGTTCCCCGTAGCCAAGTACACAAACATGTTGATCAATTCTAATTATACAGATATGGCCAAGGATGTGTTTATGAATCCAGATTTCTTAAGTCCAAAGGAAAAACAAAAAAAATTGTTTTTGGATGGGTTTGGATACATGACAGGTCTTAATGGAACAACTAAGTTACCTTTTTTGATGTATGCGACATGTTGTGATTGTAAAGAAAATAGTGTCATAAGCATTGGTGGGTTGACTGTGTTTTCTGAAGATTTGGAAGATGAAATGTTGGAGGATATTTATATCAACTCGGGAGATACTTGTTTGCCCTCATACTTTGAAAAGAAAATTTTGAACAATCCAAATTATGTTCCAAATAATGATTTGTATCTTGTGAATACAGTCACCAATACTGTTACAAAATTAAAGAGTTCTGGTGATGTCCCTTCAAACTTACTAAAGCCAACAGTAACTAACTTGAATTCAAAGTATGTTTTTATAAATGGTGGGATACAAATTAATAGAAAGCTGGTACCTGTTGATGGAGAAAATTCTAATAAGATTTTTTTGAAACAAGACATTAGCTACAATACCAACAGCTACTTGTTGAATACAGAAACAGGCCACTATACTTTGATTTTGGAACAAACTACAGCTAATAACATAGCAGCACCAACAAGAGTTGGTCACACACATCTTTTGCTAAAAGACAAATCTCTTGCACATTTTGAAACAGGATACTTGAATTATTTGCAGAAAGTCAACTCCCCTGGCAATACAAGTCCATCTTTGATGAGCGAAGAAAAGTTGTCTATACAGAACTTCTTAGACAATACTTATGATGATGAAACTAGTGTTGATACAAGACAAAATTCAAATTCATCAGCTTTATTTGATGAAGATGAAATTGTAGGTGAGGATTTGGGTGAACAAATTAAACTAGTAAGATGGAATATTCTTCTTTTTGGTGGGTATGATTACAACCTTGAACAGATGGATGGCAGCATCAGTCCTACTAATGACATGTACTTGATACGTATCTATTTGTATAAGGATATGAATACCAATGTAAATGCAACCAAGACAGCATTGAGTCCTACAATGTTTGTGAAGAAAATAGCCATGGATGAGAAGTTGACAGGAACATTGCCTGCCCCAACAGCATTTCATTCAAGTACATTGATTCCACCTGGCAATATGGACAAAGAAGTTGAAAATCCATGTTCAAAGGCAGGTAAAAAATTGGATGAGATGGTCCATGCTTTTATGAAAAACAAAAAGACATTCGACAAATACTTGAATGCCGTAAGAAATCAAGATAGAAGAGGCAACCGGATGTTGCTGAATGATATAAAGGGGAATGTCTTGGAAAGTAGAGGTTTAAACTCAAGCAGTGATGAGGCATCACATTCATTGATGATTCATGGAGGATACAACGAGAAGGAGGGGATGCATGATGCATTTTTGTTTTTCAATTTCCTAAAATTCCAGTGGGAAGAAAAAAAGGTAACAGCACCTTTGAGTTTAGAATGGCAGGAAAATGACAATAATGATCCTTTGTATACCCATCAAAGTACAAATGTGGAAATTCATATAAGAATCTCAAACCACCATTTCTTTTTGAAAGGTAAATACCTGATTTGTGTTGGAGGGATGTTGAGTACTTCCCAAAAGAAAGACTATGCTCGTAAAATATCAAGGAAAATACCGGTGACAGTTATCCATCTCCCAACAATGGAAATTAAAGATGTCGTAGCGGTTAATCCTGAAAAAGAGTTTTTGGGAACAAGAAGCTATATGCTTGGGTATGATGGAGATGTTATCCAATGTTCAAATGGTGAACTGTTTATATGCAGTGGTGTTGGACATATTTTGTATGATAAAGAAGATGTTAGAAAAGGGAAACAGGTTTTGGTATCGGATAAGAACCTGGTTGAAAATGATTTTTTCTATGATCAAATTGGGTTGTTGGGGATAAACATGGTTTACATTCCACCAACTTTTACAAAGCTGAAGTTGTAATATATATAGATGATTATATCTTTTTGCATATTTAGTTTTTTTGTTTTTTTTTATTTTTGATACGTTAGTCATCAGAAAGGGAGTTAAAATCAACTTCATAATCCGCGGCAAATTTAAAATAAAAAATTTTCCTCTTTTGGGTGGTTTAGGAAAAAACAAAAAACAAAAAGACAAAAAAGCAGACACTGGGCAATGTAGTTTCCCTAAAAAAAAAAAAACAAAACACACAGACTTTAACACGACATTGATTATTTTGTATAAACAATATATCAATACCCCCCAAAAAAAAGCACAGTGTATTAGTTAAACTCAATAAACAGAAAAAACATTTGTTCTTTTTTGCTACCAAACAATTCTTAGAAATAACACACATAATGTCTGTAAGTATCGTTCCTGATAACATCACCTACTACCCACCCTTTGATGAAGCTAGCAAAACAGCAAAAATTACCATCACCAATACCACTGATGAACCAGTTACATTCAAGGTCAAAACAACCACTCCAAAGAACTACTGTGTCAAGCCAAACTCCGATGTTCTAAAGCCACATCAAAAGATGGATGTCAGTATTGTTTACTTGGGTAACGACAACGATCTACTTTTAAGTCATGACCCTGCCAAGCCTTACCGTTGCAAACATAAATTCCTGATTGAAAGTATACCATGTCCTTATGAAATCACCGATGTCCACAAGGCATGGGCTTCTTTGGGTACAGAAATGAAGAGCCAGTTACAATATAAAGTCATAAGAGTTGCATTTGATTTTGTCAACAAAAACCCATTGGTTGAACAAGTCAAAGAAGAGGTGATAGTTCAAGATACAAAGGAAGAACCTAAGATTCCTGAAGTTGTAGTCCCAAAGATGGTTGAAAAGCCTGTTGAGATTAAGAAGCCTGTTGAAGTTAAAAAGGCTGTTGAAGTTGAATTACCTGCCGAAGTTGAAGTACCTACTGAAGTTGAAGAACCTACTGAAATTGAAGAAGATGTAGGAAATAAAACTGTTGAAACCATTTATAAAGAAGAAATGATCCAAGAAGATGAAAAACCAGCTGCCAAGACAGCTGAAAAGGCCACTGAAGAAACCAAGGTTGTTGAATCTAGCAGTAGCTCAATCAACCCAATTTTGATTGTTATTGTTGCCATAATCGCCTACTTTGCCTTCCAAATGAAGAAATAGTTTGAAGTGCATATATATCAAGTTATATAAATGAAAAAGTATGTCGAAGATAACTCCTTATTGATTGTGATGTTCATATGAAACCACAGTAGATAACATTTAACGAAAGGTACTACAACTTATTTTAAAAATCTGTATTAATTAAAAGTCATTACGAGAAAAAAAGTGTATTCTTGTTTATGCTGTCGTACCTCAAAAAAACAGTATGATATATACTTCAATAATAAGTTTTTTTTTTTATTTTTTTTTTTTTTTTTAAAGTTAGACGTAAAAAGGATATCAGTTCTTATCAAATAATTATAAGAAACGAATATCTTCCACAAATATTCTATATAAGAGCGTTTGTATATAATTTGAAGGTGATATAAAAAATAGAGTCAGCCTTGATGGCCAAAATTCTTATGTACTTCAAACTTAAGCTTCTAAGGCTAACTTACCCTTAGGGTTGGTAATCTTAATACCTAAAGACTTGGCCTTTTCAACGATTTCAACTCTGTTCTTGGAAGAGACGTTGTGAGCGATTTCAGCAGCGTAGGTCTTGGTGTGCATGGTTAATAATTCTAAATCCTTTAAGTTAGCAATTAATAAAGTCTTGTGACCAGATGGAGCTAAGAATTTAGTCTTCTTGTTGGAACCGTAACCGATAGTTGGTTCAGAAATGTTACCTCTGAATCTTCTTCTAACAACGGAATCAATACCCTTTTGCTTTCTCCAAGCTTCAGATACTCTGTGGTATCTATCGGAATGGTGTCTTTTGAATTTCTTGGTGTGTTTCTTGACAATCTTTGGGTGAGCAATAGAAGCAGCCATTTTCTATTTTAAATAAATGTAGTTGATGTGGGATAATAAAAGAAATGTGTAATTGTTAGTAATTCATATTGTTTTCTCGTAAGGTTGTTTATCATTAGAAAGTATCTAATGGGTGTTGATATTAATGGCATGTATTTTGTGAAGAAAGTTTCTGATCTTTAGTATTTTGTAAACCAAAAGGAAACAGTTGTGGATATCATTCTCATTCAGTGTATCTGTAATTCTCTTGTAACCAGTTAAGTTGAATTGATATTATACTTTTCTAGATGATATTTTTTTATTAATAATAGATGAAAATTCAATCATTAGCTTAAAGTTCGTTAAAACCAAAAAGCTGTTCATTACTCATGATTGCTTTAGCTATCAATAATGGTCTTTCTTTAAAGTGTTAAACTTTTTACATTTTCCAAATAAAAGGAAGACGGTTATTAAAGCTTCGTTAGATAATACAATTCTCTTCTCCTGAACAACAATATTTTGAAATGTATAATCATCTTTCTTGTATTCATGCTGTCTCTCTTCTATTAGAATGCTATTAAACACTGGGTAGCTATTCATCATGGATATTTCGATTATTTCTGTTAACACAGTCTTTATTGACATTTCTAGAATATAAATCCCCTTTTTATAGCATTGTATCTCAGTCCTTTCAATGTAATTCCAATCATTCATCTGATGTGATCATATATCTACTTCCTCTGGTTTTCAATCTAATATTCAGTGTTCATCTTCACAGTTTTTATCATGCATTAACTTCGTGAGTATTATCTATTTACCTATGTAGGTATACATACGTTCTTGGATAGTCTTGGTGGTTTATTAATATTTAATAATTTTAATTCTTTTTTTTTTCCTAATAAATATTTACTTATATCTTTTATTTTGTTACTAAGAAAATCAGAACCAACCTGTACAATATTGTTCTGCCACCAAAAAAAGAAAAATCGACAAAAATTATATTGAAAAAGAAAGAAAAAAAAAAATTGCAAAGAGGAAATATTGAAACTGCCTTCCACCAGTAAATTATTACCTGAAAAGGAAGGTAAGAGCCATCAAATTTTGACAAAAATAAAAATGTTGTAGCTAAATAATTTCTGTGAACAAAACCAATGAAGAAAAAAAACAACACCAAAATCCATACCCTTTGGTTACAGATATTTTGGATTGGGCAACAAAAAAAATGCATATTCACCACATTTGTATGTCCCAAAGAGGTAATTTTTTAATATTAACTACTACAACAATCGGAGTATTTGTACCTATTTCCTATTTTGGAAACTCCAAAAAAAAATAAGTTTTGTTAACAAAAAAAAAAAATTAATGAATCTGTATATCCGAAATCTTACAAAAAAAAGTTGTAACAAAAAAAAAAAATGGAGTCCATTTGTTCAACACCACAATATTGTCTTTCTAATAATAATAAAATTAATAACCCCTCAGCTAAGCGAACATTTTTACTGATAACTATAATATAATGTACTTTTTTAATTTGCAATATATATATCTTAATGTATAATTAGTGATCATCTATCATTCACTCACCAAGTTTACGTCTCTTAAAGTCAGGAGATTCATCTACTGGTCGTAGTCCAGTGTTCTGTGAAGTTCCTGAAATCGTACCTGTATTAACATTACTTTCAATTCCGTTATTGAACCCATTTTCGTTTCTTTTTCTTCTTGATCCTGCAATTCCACCTTGGAAATCAAATGCCAATTGGTTTGGATTGAACTCTTGTGTGTTTATTCTTTGAGATCCAAATGTGTTTATGCATTGTGTGAACTCATCTATGTTTTCAACATTGAACAGTGTGTCATCTTGCTGTTGATCTTGTCTGTTTATGTCAACTTGACCATTCAATGGGTTGACGGAGTTGTTGTAGTGGTAGACTTTGGATTGGAAATCACCATGTTGCTCAACAGTAGGTATGTTTTCACTGGTCCAATGGCCAGACACATCTGATATTTGGTTTTTGTATGATTTTCTTAGCTTCACTCCTCTTGTTCCATCTTCACCAAATCTGGCAACTTGTTGGGATATGTCGTTCAATCCATAAACATCAATCAAATTGTCCATGGGATTGGGTTGTGGTTCTCTGAAGGTTTCAGCTTGTGGGTCTATGTAATAATAGTAATCAGGGATCATATCCTCCATAACACCCATTTGTAAATCAAAATTTTTAATGAACAACTTGAAAAAAAAGGGAAAATTGTATAGAAACAAGTTTTTTGTTGGTATTATCAGGTTTATTTAAATAAAAAACAATAAAGATAAACAGTGTCTGTATGATATTGTTATTGATGTAAAAAAAAAAAAAAGATAATGGATAATCTATATTGTCTTGATAATCAACAAAGTGTTTTTTTTTTTTTTAATATAATACTACTTTATTCAATTTTTTCAATAAATTTTATATCTAATTAGGAATATAAACTAATAGATAATAACTTGTTTGTTTGGTTATTATAACATATGAGATACTGTCTACTTGAAGTTTACAAAAAATAGAAAAAACAAATGCAGGTGGAAAACCCTCAGGAAAAAAAAATTATCAGATCTCTTGAATCCATCTGGCAAAATGGGTGGATGTACCCGCATTTGTGTAGGGGAAAAAAAATTATAAAATTTCACGTGATTCTAAGCAATGTTTTTTATTTTCATATTTATAACTTCGTATAGAAAAAAAAAAAAAAACAATTCAGCCTTTTTAATTAATTATCTTGGTTTTTTTGCTATATTTATATATAATAAACTAATTAGGATAACAAATCACTGAAAAAGTGTCCTAACTTGGTAGCTCCTTGTTCCATGGCATTCTTCAACATCTCAATTTCTTGTTCGTTTTCTTCCAATAGGTTATTGACCACACTTCCAAAGCCGTCGCTGTTATTTCTATTTCTTCTTGGTGCATTGCTGCCAAATCCACGATGGAAGTCTTCTTCATCGTCTTCTTCATCATCACTTCCGTCTCTACCAAAGTATGCATCAGATGATATGGCTGTGGCATTGTTAAAGTTCTTCAACTTCTCCTTGGCTTCAGCATTGGCTTCTTCATCGTAAGATCCTCTAGCAAAGAATTCATCAGAAGAAATACCCTTTTGATCACCAAACTTGTTGGCAACTTTACCTGTGTATTGCATTTGTCTTTGATTGCTTTGTTGTTTTTGCTTTTCAGCCAACTCGCTAGCATTGTTAGAAACCATACCAAATCCTAATTTGGCAAACTTAGGCTTTACTTCTTTTTGTAGGACTTCATCAGCCTTCTTATCTTCTTCATTGATTTCATCAAAGAAAGATGTTTCCTTGATTGGCTTCTTCTTGCTCTTAACAGGCTCTTGGTCGTATCCAAAAGGAGCAGAGTCACCGATCTTGACATCATCTTGGTATCTATTGCTCTTTTTGAATGTGCTGTTGAATTCCTTTTCTCTGGATACCTTGTCCAAAAAGCTGTCGGAGTTTCCGCTTTTCTTGGAATCTATAATAATCAAATCTTGGTCTTCAGCTGGGGCCTTTGTGGTATTCTTCTTGGACTGTAAACTAATGGTGGTTTTTCCTGGTACTCTTCTTCTACCTGGTGGTAACTTCTTAGCAGTGGTACTTGGAGCATCACTAGTTTTGGCAGCAGTTCTACCCAATCTTGGTGGTGGGGTACCTGATCCGGCGGTAGTTGTCTTCTTTAAGACACTGACTGGAGTAGCAGCCTTTGGCTTTTCCCAAGTGGAGAAGAAATCATCAGTAGAGTTTGATGCGGAGTTTGAGTTGGAGCTTGAATCTTGCAAGTTTTCTTCCATATCGTCTAAGTTAACATCATCGCTGCCGTTTGTTTCTCTGTCAGTCTTACACAAGTTGTCTAAGTGAATCTTCCACTTCTTAGCAACACTGGATGTGTACTTGGCCTTAGCATCTCCATTTTTCAATTGCTGAGCTCCGTTGTGTTTTTGGAAGTATTCAATGGCTTTATGATTACCACCAAACTTGAAACGTCTCAAGTTCTCAACTGACCAAGTATCCAAAGTGAAGGATTGAACAAAGGTAATGTGAGTACCGATGTTTCTGTGGACTGCAGAACATTGGATACATAAAAAGACAGCAAATGGAACAGAGGACCATGATGGGTTTTTGTTACCACAATCAAAACATTCTCTGTTTTCAGATTGTTTGCATAATTGTTGATACAAAGTATCTGTAGTTTTCTTTGGTGCGTCCATATCCGATTTGTAATACTTGTTTTTTTATATATAAGTATACAGACAAGTGTTGTTTGGAGTTTCGTTTACTAATGTGTAATTTGATATACACCCTTTGATTTCGTTGTCCTTTTTGTTATTTTTTTTTTTTTCTTTGCTTGATTTGGGGTATATAAAAAAAATAGATTAAAAATTTTTTTAAAGTTTTTTTTGGTATAACGCTATATAAATAGAATTCACTGCACGTGCAACAAAAAATAGTCCTTATCTAATGGCATTTGAATATCATGTTAAAGCATCTCCACCAAAGACATCAAGCCATGAAAAGTACTTAAACCACTTAGGCTCAACTAAAACACATCTGCCTCTGGCCAGTACTCTATCTTCAGGCTTCTCTTTAACAACCATGCTCTTTAGATAACTTCTTAGGGTCCAGAAAAAGCTTATTCTACTGCTGTTGTACTTATTGTAATACTCAGGCTCCTCAACTGCAGATAACTCACAGGTGGTTATACACTTTCTGCCTTTTTGTTCTGTAATCTTACAGTTTAATACCAGCAACTTGTCTGTAGGTATTTTATGGTCCATGAAGTCCAACTCCAAGGATGCTGTAACTCCTCTTTTGTTAGGCAGCTTTGGGAAACCAGTGAAACACAAAACCTCATCCATGATCAAAGTCAATGCTCCCTTGTAAGTATATTCTCCATTGTCTGACAGCTGCTTCCCTAAATGGAAGTAACAGCTTAATTCATTCCCATCGTAATCCTCTGGGTTGTCGTGTCTAACAAAAACAGGATCAATGCAGAATCTTTCTGGGTGTCTGAATAGATTGATCCCCACGTGGTTGTGTGAATGCTCCTTTGGTATAAGCTCAGTTTGTTTGGATAACTTGTAATTCACAATATCAGTTTCATTGATTTTGTATTTCTTACTTAGTTGTGCGTTCAGTCTTTTGATAGCATCAGTGTCTTCCACTAGTTTGATTTCGTGGTCCTCATGATTCAACTTTTCTAGCTTTGGCCATGGTTTCATAAATGATAATCCTGCAAGTAAACCAACAGATGGTATTATTACGTAGTCTACTACTCTATTCAAAGGTCTACCCATGTCGTTGTATTGATTGTGTATGGTGTTTAAAAAAATTGCTTATCTCTAGTTTTTTTTGTTTGTTTTCTTAGTGTATAATTTTGTTGAGAGAAAAATATATGATATTTTCGGATTTTAAACAATGTTTCACGTGCGACGCCACACCAATTTATGTATTTTTTTCGCATCAAGTATTTTTTTATTGTAAACAAAGTCTTGAATGATGATGGTTTCTTTTTTTTGTATCAGTAACAAATAGTAATAACACACGAACCCCAAAAAACTGCATAGTACTATGTCTATTGACGACAAGTCAAGAAAAGGCTCTATGTCTTCTAAAAAAAAGCAATACGGAGCTCTCAAGCAAAATGCACAAAGAACAACTATAAGAAAAGTATCAGCTAGAAAAGCCAGTTTTAGTTCAAACAACAAAAAGAGAGTGATTAGCAACACTGGAGAAGTGCGGAAAAACCTTCTCACAGATACCCTTGATGAATCATTAGTATCAGGTGCAGATGCAGCACTCATAAGACCAACACAGCAGTCTCTCTTTGAAACAGGTGATAAAGCCGCCATTCTTGCAAACTTTGAGGAATGGATAAAGCTTGCCACCGATAACAAGATCAATGTGAAGAACTCTTGGAACTTTGCTTTAATTGACTACTTTCATGATCTTAGTGTCTTGAAAGAGAACAATGGTAATATTAACTTTCAAAAGGCTTCAGCAACTCTTGATGGGTGTGTGAAAATCTATGCATCAAGAATTGATTCGGTTGTTAATGAAGCAGGTAAGTTGTTGAGTGGTATAGTAACAGCAAATGATAATAATACCAGAGATGCACAACTTAACCAGGTTGATGCAGATGGTAATATGACAATGACAACAAACGGAAACAGCACGGGTGCTTCTAATCAAGAAGGCGATGTGATGATTGATCCGCAAACTGGTTTGCCAGTATCCGTGGTGAATGAAAATGCCCAAGGTGACGGTGCAGCTAGAAGAAGAGTAAATAATAGAGTATTAGAAACTACATTGACCAATTTTGATAACTTGAAGCTAACCACATTTGATGAAGAATTCACCATCGATCCATTGTTCAAAAAGGCATTAGCTGATTTTGATGAAGCAGGAGCCAAGAACTTGCTTTTGAGTATTCTACATGTCCAAAGTGACGCCAGAGTTGTTTTTGATACATCCAAGGAGACTTTAATAGAAGAAGAAAGCGATGATAGTGATATGGAAGAAGCTGATGAAACACAAAACACTGGTTTAGCCCCTGCTGTGACTTTAACTTACAAAAGCCCTGATAGATCAATGGATGAAGAATTAAAGGCAATTGATGATAAGCTATTAGAATTGGGTTCATCCTTGAACATTCTTCCAACTATAAACACACATAAGAAGATGTGTGGGTCTTTGGGATTAATCAGAGATAGTATTCAAGATATCGTTAAAGTCAAGGATTTGATTGATAGCATAGGACAAGAGTACACTGAACCTGTTAGTAATTCAGTAAACATTGTTGAACAGCCTCAGCATGATGAAGAGTTTGATCAACTTGATATTAACGATGCCAGCTTTATACAAAATGAGCATGCAAACATGCTGGAAGGTATGGATATAGATTTTGACAACAACTTGGATCCGGTTAACAATGAGGAGTACACCAAAATGGCAGAGGGTGTCTTTGCAGAGGATATCAACGAAGATGGCTTAGCAAAAAGTGTTGATGAACCCAGTGAAGATGACTTTGACTTGGACTTTGAAAAGAACCTATTTTCAGAATTTGATGGTGTTTTCAACAATAAAGCATGGACTGGTAAAGACCATTGGAAGGTGAAAAACATCAAAAAAGTTGTAAATTCAAATTCTCCTAACCTTAATGATAACAGCGATAATGTCTCTGATGGACAAAGTGAAGCTAGTAAGACAGCAAGTCTAAGAGCTAAAAAGGCTAAATCCAAGAAAGTGAGAGCACCAATTGATTTCTCAGACTGGTCACGTATTGGTGATGAGTTTTTGAAACAAGGAGAGGCTACAAAGTTCAAGAATGAAAGATCTATTGATATACCAATCAAAAATCGAAAGGATCCGTATTACAATCTTTTACCAACGGACTACAATGTTACTTTAGAGAAGATGACTGTTTTGTTTACTAGACCTCTACAAAAGGGTAATTTCTTCAGAAAACCAATCAAGCACAGATCCAGATGGAATAACGAGTCTGAAGCCAAGGACTTTAAAGATTCCGCTAATGATTCACTTGATAAGGGTGAGAATTTGAATGAGCTTGAGGGCCAGGAGCAATACTGGGCAGATATGTATGAGGATTTGGATACACCAGAAATCATGAACCCTGTAGATGTTGCTGCAACTGAAACCAATGACCAATCTTTGAACTTTGATTTAAATAATGGTCTTGATTTCAATGATGCATTAGGAAATAACAACGACTTTATGAATGGGGATTTACGAACTGATCAAGTGAATACCAACGGAGAAAACGGATTGGCATTGAATGCTGGGTTCATGTTATCATCTTATGATGGAGAAAATGATAAACAAAATGAACCAACAACTTTGAAGACATTGTTACAAATGAATGCCACTCAAAAGGTAATGTACAGCAGAGTAGCCAAGAAAGTTGATATTAAAAAATTGAAAGATAATATTTGGAGATGCATAGAGAACCAGCTGGCAAAGTTGGAAGATTCTGAAGTCAAAGAGTTGAAGTTTTCACTGATTATCAAACAGCTGAAGACCTTGTATACGTTTGATTCATTGAAGGATCTATCAACAAGTTTCTGTTTCATCTGTTTGCTTCATTTGGCGAATGAATATGGTTTTAGAATAGATAAAGATGAGGTTGATTTGAAGGAGTTGACCATAGTGTTTTGATAGTTAATTTATATACTTTATTTGAGTAAGAGTCATTGTAGCTTGACTAATGATTAAAAATGTAAGGTGATTGTCGTGGGTTAAACTCCGACAGTGCCACTAGGAATCTCAAAAAAGTCCCACTCTAACAAAAAAAAAAACATCACCAAAAAAATAACGTGAGGGTGGGAAAAAAAAAATTTGCCTCCTTTATACGAAGATTTTCTAGAAAAAAAAAAAAAGTCTACTTGGAAAACACATCTGTTGGATGACACACTTACAAAGGTTATCTTGAGTTAACATAGGTAGAGACCAAATAATAAATTAACTGCAATATACTGGACAGTATCTTATTGAGCTCCTAACATTAAACACATATAGTTACTGCATCAAATCATTAATAACCATTCTAGTGAACAAAAACCCCTGGAATCAAAAACTGTAAATAAACAAAAAAACACATATCAATCAATAATGAAAGCCTTTTCAAGAATAGCACAAAATAATGTGCTGAAGGCAAATGCCAACAGGCTCCTTTTGAACAACCAAATTGTATTCAAAAGATCTTTATACACAATCCCTAACAAGTCCACTCTTTTGACTAATAACGTAATCTTCAACAATCAAAAGTTGAAATTTTCCATAAAATCAGCATTTTTGAACAAGAAAATAGAAGATGGCCAAAATAAGATCTCGGAAAATACCCAAAAAGCTGAAGAAACTTCTACACCAACACAAGAGCTTTTGGCTGTAAAAGAACAAGAAGCCAATAAAAGTTTGGGAGACAGCAAAGTCCAAGCTGATTTCTACAAACTATTATTGAAGTCAGGATATGCCCAATATGTTATATCTCGTTATGAAACTCCTGGTATAGCAACATCTCCTGAATGTATGGGGTTGTACATGGAGGCTTTGACCAATGTTGGCAGACACTCTGAAGCCAGCAACATCAAGCAAGCCTTATTAGGTAATCAAGCTGGAAAAGCTGAAGCTGCATCTCAAAAAGCTGAAGGAACTGCTCAATCCAGTTCCTTTACCCAAACTCCACCTACAATGGCTCAACCTATCATGAATCCTATGTTTGGTACAGCCAAGGAACCTATGCATGTTGTCTTGACCGAATCCACCTTTACCCAAGTCTTCAGAGTTGTAAGATACATTGTTACCTTAGCTTTAATGCTATACTTATTGAATGAAGGTGTCAAGTTCTTGACTGAAAACAGTACTTTGTTCAAAAACAATGAAGTTACTGATAATGCTGTTGATACATCCAAGGCCAATGTCAAGTTTGATGATGTTGCTGGTGTTGATGAAGCCAGAGCTGAATTAGAAGAAATTGTTGACTTTTTAAGAGATCCTGCCAAATATGAAGCCTTGGGTGGTAAACTACCTAAGGGTGTCTTGTTGACTGGTCCACCAGGTACTGGTAAGACCATGTTGGCCAGAGCTACTGCTGGTGAAGCTGGTGTTGATTTCTTCTTCATGTCTGGTTCTGAATTCGATGAGGTTTATGTCGGTGTTGGTGCCAAGAGAATTAGAGATTTGTTCAAGCAAGCTAGAGCCAGAGCACCTGCTATTATCTTCATTGATGAATTAGATGCCATTGGTGGTAAAAGAAATCCAAAAGATCAAGCTTATGCCAAGCAAACTTTGAATCAATTATTAGTAGAATTAGATGGTTTTGAACAAACTCAAGGTATCATTGTTATTGGTGCCACTAATTTCCCTGACTCATTGGACAAGGCCTTGACCAGACCAGGTAGATTTGACAAGATCGTTACTGTTGGTTTACCTGATATCAGAGGTAGGGCCGCTATTTTGAAACAGCATATGAAGAAAATCACTGCTTCCAAGGATGTCAATGTCGAAAACATTGCCAAGGGTACTACTGGTTTCTCAGGTGCTCAATTATCATCTTTGGTTAACCAAGCTGCTGTTTTTGCTTGTCAACAAAATGCCACTTCTGTTAATATGTCTCATATGGAATGGGCAAAGGATAAGATTTTACTAGGTGCTGAAAAGAGATCCATGGTCTTGCCTGAAGCCACCAGAAAAGCTACTGCTTACCACGAAGCTGGACATGCTATCATGGCCTTGTACACCAAACATACTGAACCGCTATACAAGGCAACCATTTTGCCAAGAGGTAATGCTTTAGGTGTCACTTTCCAATTGCCTGAGGCTGACAAGTACGATATCACCAAGGCGGAATGTCTAGCTAGATTAGATGTCTGCATGGGTGGTAAGGCTGCTGAAGAAGTTATCTTTGGTAAGGAACATACCACATCTGGCTGTGGATCTGATTTAAGATCAGCCACCAGAATGGCCAGAAACGTTGTTACTTCTTACGGTATGAATGAAAAGATTGGTCCTGTTGAATTGACTGAAGACTGGGAAATGTGGTCAGGTAAGGTCAAGGACTTGGCTGATCAAGAAGTTATCCAATTACTGAAGGAATCTGAAGAAAGATCTAGACAATTGTTGAAGAGCAAGGATACTGAGTTCAGAAGACTTGCAGAAGCTTTGATTGACTACGAAACTTTGGACAGAGCTGAAATGGATAAGGTTGTCAGAGGTGAAACTCTTGATAGACCTAAATACAGAACTAATAGTGTTGTTGATACCCCAGACTCTGATGGTAGAAAGAACCTGGAAGGCAGTTTGACTGCTTCTCTATAAACTTGGTAGTTCCTACTTCTAATTTTAATGTGTAATTCAAATAAAATATCGTTTAGCTATATATGAAAGATATATATTCATGTAAATAAATCACAGCTTTTGTTTTTTAGCATCTGGTTCTGATGAATTTTCCGTTTCTTTCGCGTTTTGAACTCTGTATCTTTTAATAAAGGTCATTGGATCAGAGTAGTAATGAATTCTGGCATCTATCTTCCAAGCTGTTTCTCTATCTGGAATCATATTCTTTTGAAGTTCTTCTTTACAACTATTAACAGAAACCAGTAATTTATCATACATTTGTTTACTAATCTTTTGAGAATCATTCAGATTTTCCATAGGTATGCTAGGACCAAAGCCTAAAAATTTCAGCTCCAAGTACTTCATTATCAGTTGGTCATCTTCCTGTAGCAAAGACAATAAAGTTATGTGTGGTGGTGAAAAGTGGTATAAAGCATCTGTCAAGTAACTGTTGATAAGTCTCTTTTTGCTGTTTTCATATACTGTTCCTAAGTAATTCTTGTCGACTTTTCCGCTCAAAACACTTTGGATATCCAAGTAGAACCCATGCAATGGTTTGAATACGTGATGAACCATTAATGAAAACTTCAAACTTTGTAACAACTTGAATTCTCCTTCTAATATACTCTCCTTGGTTTGTTTGACTTTACTGGCAAATGTGTCAGCACTGATGAAATGATTCTCACTCTTGCAAGCTAGGAAAATACATGTGAAGATCAGATTCTTGGGATGAAGGTCTAATACAGAAAAAGAGATGTAAAACTTTTTGAAGAAACTCATCGCAGTTGCTGATACTTCAGAAGGAAGCTTCAACTTTGCACAAAAGACTTGCACCTTTTGAGTGTATAAAGTAACGATTTGCAATTGTTCAGTGGCTGAAATACCCAAGCTAAACTCACTTTTCAATGCTTCAATCTCTTCTTCGGTTAAGTCTGCAATGTTTTCTGGATTAGATAAAAATTCTTCAAGTTTGGTCGTGTACTTGTCCCTGGTGGTCTTGGCTATGTTCTCTCTAACTTCCTTCAATTGTTCTTTGGTGAATGACCATTTGGTGAATTGTGAAGAGTTTCTGTATATGTCATCATCTGTGATTCTTTGATTAGAGTACAGAGCTGATGTTTTTGGAGTGGAATTAACAGCAGACATGGGGATCAATGGTATGGGGTTTTGGGTTCTTTAACATCTGTAAATTTCATTAATATTTTTTTTTTTTTAATTTCAAAAAAAAAAAAAAAAGTAGAAAGAAAAATTACACACTCGGAAACAAGTTTTCAAACACGAGAATAGTAGTAAAAATGATTCAACATCATTGACAAAACAATACTTATATTTAAATATATATTCATTATTTTAATATTTAAAAAAAAAAAAACTTTATAACTTATTATTTTATTATTTATTGGTCATTGCATAAAATTTATCTTATTTTTTTTTTTGTTTCAAAAGTTTGTAATATATAAATGGTGATTTAATAGTTAACAGTAAACTTAGAAAGTAGAAACAAAGGATTCAGTAGTAGACTTTAATTCAGCTAATTCTTCCTTGGTTAATTGACCCTTTTCTCTGATAGAAGCTAAGATACCTTCGTTGTTAGCCTTTAAGTAAGCTAAGAAGGATGATTCGAATTCAGCGATTCTGGATAATTCGATGTTATCTAAGAAACCACTAACACCAGCGAAAATCAATGGAACTTGTTCTTCAGCAGATAATGGAGAGTATTGGGCTTGCTTTAATAATTGGGTTAATCTTTCACCTCTAGCTAAGGTTTGCTTGGTGGAAGCATCCAAATCGGAACCGAATTGGGCAAAGGCAGCAACTTCTCTATATTGGGCTAAGAATAACTTCAAAGAACCAGCGACTTGCTTCAAGGCCTTAACTTGGGCAGCAGAACCGACTCTGGAGACGGATAAACCAACATTGATAGCTGGTCTAATACCCTTGTAGAATAATTCGGCTTCCAAGAAAATTTGACCATCAGTGATGGAAATAACATTGGTTGGAATATAAGCGGAAACATCACCACCTTGGGTTTCAATGACTGGTAAAGCAGTCATGGAACCACCACCTAACTTAGGATGCATCTTAGCAGCTCTTTCTAATAATCTAGAGTGTAAGTAGAAAACATCACCAGGGTAAGCTTCTCTACCAGGAGGTCTTCTCAACAATAAGGATAATTGTCTGTAAGCGACGGCTTGCTTGGATAAATCATCGTAGATAATCAAGGAGTGCTTACCGTTATCTCTGAACCATTCACCAATAGCAGCGGCAGTGAAAGGAGCAATGTATTGTAATGGAGCGGCTTCAGAAGCAGTAGCGGCAACAATGATGGAGTATTTCAAGGCATCGTGTTGTTCTAAGGTTTGGACTAATTGAGCAACAGTGGATCTCTTTTGACCAACAGCAACGTAGACACAGTATAACTTCTTGGTTTCATCAGCACCATCGTTCCATCTCTTTTGGTTTAAGATGGTATCTAAAGCAACGGCGGTCTTACCAGTTTGTCTATCACCAATGATCAATTCTCTTTGACCTCTACCAATTGGGACTAAGGCATCAACAGCCTTTAAACCGGTTTGGACTGGTTCGTGAACGGAGGTTCTTGGTAAAATACCTGGAGCCTTAACTTGAGCTCTGGATCTGGCAACGGTTTCAATTGGACCCTTACCATCGATTGGGTTACCTAAAGCATCAACAACTCTACCTAGTAAACCTGGACCGACACCGACATCAACAATCTTACCGGTTCTCTTGACAACTTCACCTTCCTTGACTAATCTATCGGAACCGAACAAAACGATACCAACTTGACCAGGTTCTAAATTCAAAGCCATACCCTTAACACCGGAGGCGAATTCAACTAATTCTTCGGCTTGACAGTTGTTTAAACCATAAACTCTGGCAATACCATCACCGACGGACAAAACCTTACCGGTTTCGTTTAAGTCAGCAGCACCGGAAACACCCTTGATCTTCTTTTCTAAGATGTTGGAAACTTCGGTTGGTTGGGCTTTGACACCAGCAAATCTTCTACCGGCAACAATAACAGCTGGTCTGATGGTTTGCTTGGCTAAGGTCTTGGAGACTAATTGGGCAACTGGGGCAACAGTTTTAATGGATCTGGAGAACATTGTTTATTTTTCTAATTGAATAATAGATATATTATGAATTTTTTCTTTATAGTAGTTTTTTTTTTATAGTTTATATTTTGTAGAAAGTATAAATGTTTATTTCAAATTTATTGTTATAGTAATGAGTTAATTTGGTTCAAAGTAATGAATGAAAATTGATTCAGGATTGTATTTTTTTTAAAATTTGAAAATTAGAGTTTATGTGTATGTTTTCTAAAACAGAATATAAATGATTTAATAAAAACTTGGTATAAGTAATTTAATTGATCTTATGATAATATCTAAAGTTGGTTTTAACGATATTTTCTTTGTTAAAGGAATACAAAACAACTTGTGTTAATATATAATGAAAATAAACAACCACTTTAAACAAAATTGAGAGTATTATATTTTTTACTGGCAACCAAAAGAGAGCAAAAAAAAAAAAAATTTTTTACACCAAGAAAAATTTTTTTACTGTAAAATGCTTTCAGCTGTAAAAAAAAAAATTTTACACACTGAAAAAATATATATGTGTGTGAAAATATATGGTTGGCGGTTAATCTAATAGGGAAAAAAAAATATATATATACATGGGGGGCGTAACTCGTTTTTCTGTTGGTTGAAAAAAATATATATATATTAGTGGGTGTTTTCGGACTTAGAAAGCATTTTTATGTTTTTGGTTTTGATTTCTTTTTTTCATTGGTCCACTTATATCCGGTACTTTTTTTTATTTATTTTTAATTTTGAAGGAATCAAAAAATAAATTGGTTATAGTGTTATATCCGATAATGATATTATCTCCTAATAAATAAAAGGGTTCTTATATAAATTTTTCATTCATCAACTTTTCACCCTTCTATGAATTTTTTTTTTTTTAAATTTTAAATTAATTTTTTAATTCTTTTTAAATAAAAGTTTCAGCCGTGCGTTATTCTTCCATCATTTTTTTGTCTCATCTCTCTCCCAAATTACCCTTTAATTAATTTCTATTAAGTCCCTTATATCAATTTTTAATTAAATTTAAAGGTAATTCTTTAATCATATAAATTGACAGTCTGAAAATCTTCTTTTCAATTTTTAATTTATTAATTGTTCACTTTCTTCTGAAATATTAATCATTGTCAAAATGATTTTTTAATTTTTTAAAAAATTTAAAGAGATAAGATAAAAAACCATTACCAAAAAAAAACATATCATTTTTTTATACCAAGATGCTTTCTAAAATAAAAAAATCACATTACTTTGCGCTGTTTATAACAGCAGCAATTCTCTTATTCAACTTTGTCATATGGCTGGCTTTTATCAACTCAACAAAAACTTCCTTGTTTTTCAATGGTTTGCAAAGGTACTACGACTATAGTCAAGTTGAATCATCCAAATTGGGTTACTTCCAAAAGTTAAAAACAAAAGTCAACCACTATGGTAAACGTCAAAATGAAATTCTTATCAGAGAATACAACAGACTTGAAGACAGCGATGTCTACACCAACTCCTTAATTGAAGGATACATCCGTTGTTACATGGATCCTGATAACTGTGTAGTTGCCAAAAACGCCAAAACTCATCGTCTTGAAAAGAGTGTCAAAAAAATCAAAGACAAGTTACATTTCTTGAAAAAGTTGAACAAGGGCAAAAGATCCGATGAACAATTGTTGGATGCCATCAAGGCTAGTGATTTGCATGAAGATGCCAAGTACATAGCCTCCAATGAATCTGCTGTCTTGGAAGGCTTTGAGCAAATTTTCTTGGCAAGAGATAAGTCCCTTCAATGGTTGGATTCTTTACAGAATCACCATGGTTTTGAGTACGATTCTTTAAGAATGGATTTGATTTCTAATGACTTTAGCACCAAAAACTTGTTTTCCAAACAACCTTATGTTTCTAATGGTTACTTGGGTTTGAAAGTAAGTAACTTAGGTTTTGGTTTTGCGTATGACAGCGATGACACAAACGGACATGTCATTGGTAACTCATGGCCATTGAAAAACGACAGATACACAGGGGCCTTTGTAAGTGATTTTTACTGTCTTTTACCAAAATTACCATACACCAACTTCCCTGAAATCGACAATGATGGGTGGCCAAGTGTTATCTCATCGATTCCTTACTGGAATGACTTCACAGTTAAATTTGTTGATGACCAAGGTATTTTGCATATGTTGGATGCCAACGATCCAGATATGGATGCTGGTGATTTCAAAAACTTCAAGCAAACCCTATCAATGAAAACCGGTATTGTTACTACTTCTTTTGAATGGTTGGATAAGATCAAGTTTGATGTTGAAGTCATTTCTAACAAAAAGATCTTCTCCATGGCCACTATTGTATTTGATATTGAATACATTGGCAAGGATCCTATAAGCAATAACATGAAGTTGGTTATTGAAAACAAACTTGACTTTGATACTGGTGAAAGAATCGAATTGGTCAAGCATGGTTTTGATTTGGAGAAGAACATCATGTACATGGAGGTTTCTCCTTCAAATGTTCCATATTCAACAGCTGCCATTGCAGAATCCATTTTTGTCAGTTCATGTTCAGATACTGATGAAAGCTTGGGTGGTTCTGTCAAAAGAATGGTAAACCACAAGGTCTTTTCTAGAAGATACAATGAAAGCGATTATGATGTCAACTATACCAAGACCTCAAGAGCTGTTATTGGGAAGTATGAATTCAATGACTGGGGTAAGAACTTTGATAACTGTAAGAAGATCAGATTGATCAAACTAACTGCCATTCACTCTTCTGAATTGTTCAGCAATACCACTGATTCTGTATTTGGCAGATCTTTCAATCTTATTGAAAAGTACTCAACTTCTGGAAATATCCCTATGGAGTACCACAGATTGAAGATTTTACATGTCAACAGATGGAGAGATTTCTATGAAAAAGAAAGTTTTATTGAAATTCCTAGTGATGTCTTGCTTGAAATGGTTGTTAGAGCGTCTTTATTCCATTTGTTCTCTAATTTAAGAGAATTTGATGTCAATCCAAATAGGGGGTTGCCAATATCCCCATCAGGATTGTCTTCTGATTCATACGGTGGTATGGTTTTTTGGGATGCTGATTTATGGATACTACCTTCATTGATTCCATTCTCTCCTAATAGTGCCATGAAGATGATTCAATACAGAAACTCTTCTGTTGCTGAAGCCAGACAAAACTGTATCAAGCATGGTTATGAAGACAACGGTATGGTATGCTTCCCTTGGACATCTGCAAGATTTGCAAATGAAACCAGTACAGGTCCTGCTGTTGACTATGAGTATCACATCAACATTGATATTGTCTTTTCATTTTTGACTTTTTACCTTGCTGGTAACTTTGATGATAAAGAACAAGATCAACAGTTTTTGGAATATACCTTGTGGCCAATGATGACTGATGTTTGTAAGTTCATGTCTGCTTATGTTCAGTACAATGAAACCAAGGGTCTTTATGAAACTTACAATCTAACTGATCCAGATGAATATGCAAACCATAAAAACAATGGTGCATACACAAACTTCGCCATAAAGACTCTCTTTGGATGGGCCATTGATTTCAGTGAACACTTGAATGTGTCTATTCCAGACAGATGGGTTGATATTTCTGAGCATATGTACATTCCAGTCAACAAGAACAACATTACTTTGGAATATGATGGTATGAATTCCTCAATCATAACCAAGCAGGCAGATGTGTTGCTAAACATCTTCCCATTGGGTGCCTTCAATAAAAATCCAAATTATCAAAATGCATTGAATGATTTGAATTTCTACACCACTAAGCAGGTTACAGATGGACCAGCAATGTCTTATCAAATTTATGTTGCTGTGACAAATTCCTTGTTGAATCATGGATGCTCATCCCAGTCATTCCTCTACAAATCAGTATTGCCATATTTTAGATTACCATTTGCGCAATTCAGTGAACAGGCAGATGATTCGAACAGTAAATTTCCACCTGCATTCCCATTCCTGACTGCCAATGGTGCCTTTATCCAAAGTGTAATCTTTGGTTTGACTGGTATAAGATTCAATTACTTCATGAATAACGGAACTTTGGAAAGAGCACTTGAATTCAATCCAAAGACTTTGAAGCTTCTTCCAGGTGGTTTGTCTATAAGAAACTTCAAGTACTTGGGTGGTACATTCGACATAACTATATCTGATTATACTGCCACTATTGACTACACCTTGGGTGATGATCCAGTTGTGATCAAGGTTCCTAATGCTGAATGTGTAAGATGTCATGCTTATGACATGCACAAAGGTGATGTTGAAAAAAGATATGATTCTTATGAATTAGTCCCGCATGACTCTTTGGAGATAGAATTGCCACCAATGGAACAAAACATGGTTGATAATGTCGCAGAGTGTAAATTGATTAGCAGCTTGAACAAGGGTGCTCCAAGTGAATTGAGTTTGTCCGCCAATGATGGTAACAATGAAACCCACTTCCAACCATACAACATGTTTGAAACCAATATTATTATTGACTTGGGTCCAAGTGATTCAACTGTTTTGAAGGGTGGTACAATCATCTGGGGTGAAAGACCTGCAAAGAACTTTTCCATCTATGCATTGCAAAACTCTAGAGCTATTGATATTGCCAAGAATACCAAGAAAGTCAGTCTTGTGGAGAGATACCCACATTTAGCCAAGAGAGAAACGGATTTCAAATTGAATAAATTGGCGATTGCATTATTCTATGGTGATATCAAAGCAGATGAATTCAAAAATGTATCTTTGCCGCTAGTTGAAAATCATGTTGTGGAGCTAAGCCAACCTTATGCAAATGAAGTTGAAGTTGATGATGAAATTAGTATTCCTTCAGCTAATGAAACATCATTCACCTTTGACTACGTGAAGTTGTGCAAGCGTGATGACATAAACCTGAAAGAAGTACCAAATCCGGAAAATACAGATAATATTTTCAACAAAACAGAGTTCCAACACTTTACATGTGACAACTATGATGATTTGGAAACAAGATATGTGATGGTAAGCTTTGAGGGTATTTATGGCTGGGACAAGGAATATGAGATGCCTATTAATGTTGATGATATTGAAAAGTTTGGTGCTACGATAAGAGAAATAGCATTGTTCTGAGTAACTAGTGTATATATATGAATACTTGTGAGGTATTTTCAAAAAAAAAAAAAATCAAAGAATTAATTAAATCTGGAAAAAAAATTCCAAAAAAATTAAATTAAACATAAATGCTCCTTCCGCGGATCGAACGCGGGACCTACAGAATTTCAGTCTGGCGCTCTCCCTACTGAGCTAAAGAAGCTATTTAAATGTTTAACTGACAAATTTTGGGTCCAATTTGCTGTGAAAGATGGAAGAAAACAGTTTGATTTCTCTTTAAAACTTGTTTATAGCACTCAATAATGTACTTTATATTTAGTTTTTGTAGCTACAATGGTTTATTAAGATTGATGTTATATATGAGTCTTTTTTCAAGCTTTTATTTTGCATTTTTGAGATGTGTATAATGAACATATTCAGTGAGTATGATTTTTTCTCTGTGTATTTATCGGATATAACCATAACCACCTCACCTGATATTCGACAGCACACCAAATACGTGGAGTTTTTTTTTTTCATCCCCTAAAAATAGCTGTAAATCTTTGATCCTTAGTTACAAGATGAAAAAAAAAAAAGTTAAGGTAATTATTTTCAATTTAGTAATGTTCAATGTAAGTTTGATTCAGAAAACAAAAACCAAACAAGTATTTATACTATAAAAAAAAAAAACCATATTTAAAATGGAAGCAGTCAACTCTCAAATCAAAGGATTAGAAAACAAATTAATCGGTATCAAAATATTCGAACAATTCCACAGCAAAACCAAGTTACCAAGAAGTTACTTAGTCTACGGTTCTATTGCCTTTTACTTCTTATTGGTCTTATTAGACGCTGGTGGTTTTGGTCAAATTTTATGTAACACCATAGGTTTCATCTTCCCATCCTACTTGTCTCTAAAGGCTTTGAAGACAGCCAACCAAAATGACGACACTGATCTATTGATTTACTGGGTCGTATACGGATTCTTCAGTGTTATTGAATTCTGGAGTAAATCCATTTTAGGTTGGATTCCATTCTACTTTTTCTTCAAGACAATCTTCTTAGCTTTCATTGCCATCCCACAAACTGGTGGTGCTAAGGTCATCTACAACAAGGTCATTTCTCCATTCAGTGACAAGTACATCTTAAGCTATAAGCCCAACATTTCTGCTACTAAGATCACTAATGAATTAGAAGAACAATTAAGAAGAAAGGCCACCAAGGCTTCTGGTTTCTCCACTTAAATTGAAGTTATGAAAGAAAGCAATGTTTTGAGAAAAAAAAATGAAAACGAATAGTCTATACTTTTTATATATTTTTATCGAATTTATAATCAAACTGTTCAACAGATGTAATGTTGTTAACTTTGTATTGGATTTTGATTCTTGTCATCAAATGACCTTCTCCTGATATCTTGAATAACTGCTTTTCAGTGGCATTTGGTTTGATTACAGTATTTGACAAATGACCAACATTAATTGTTTGTGACTTTCCAACAGCTACAAATGTGTGCAAATCTGTAATATCACTATTTCCCACGTTCTTGTAATAAACCTCTAGATTGGCTTCGTGTTGGGATTGAGTAAGATGTAATGAGGTTCCATAAAACAACTTCAAGTAGTTGTTAGAAAATATTTCCACACTGTCGTAAGGAACTTGGTTATCAGTATGACTGTTTTTGGTGGTATTTATACTACTGGAGAACAAGTCTGTCAATAAATCAACTTGGTTATGGCTATCGTTAGTACTCTTGTATTTTATTGTCTCGGATTTGCCTGAATCAGAAGTTTGTAGGTGTTCTGGCATTTTGGCAAATATTTGTCTCTTTTTGTCAGCAGGTTGTGAAAATAGACTCAATAATTGATTTGACTTGATACTCAAAGTCAAGTTACCTGTTTTACCTGCATATATTATTAACAATTGTCTTAATCTCTCAATCAAAGCCTTTTCAGTCATAAAGGTGGAGACCTTTGCAGCAGCAACAACCAAATAGTTTATGATGTATGAAGCCTTTTCGTCAGATATTGGATTATAGTAATCGTTTGAAATTTTGTAGAAGTATGAAACAATTTTATCAGCTACAGGCCCAGGGTTGTTTCTTGATAAAGTTTCCAAAATGAAGGAGCCATATTCACCGATGCACCAAACAGATAAAACCTTGAATGCAAAATTGCACTCAAAGAAGACCTTATCTTCTTTGGTGATATCATTGGAAAACAACAAATTTATCAATTCCTTGATGAACTCAACAGAAACTTGGTTTGGTAAATTGTTTATAACACTCATTACTTCGCTGACTTCTTCATTCTTCAAGTAAAATCCACAGTACAAAATGGCTCTTGTTAAATATTTGATGTTATCAACAGACTCAAGAACCTTTATTTCCAAAAGCTTTACAAAGCAATAAGTTACTAGTTCACTGTCAGCAGATGTAGCTTGAGATAAAAATTCAATTATTTGATTCAAAATCACCTCTTGGTTAGCTAGCTTTGGGTTTTGTAATATCTCAAAGATAACCTCCAAAGAACGTCTTTTGATTGAGAAGTCTGATTCATACATGCATGACAAAATAAACTTCAAGTTCTTTTTATCTAGTTTGTCCATGTATTGGATACCCTTGGATAAGGTCTTCATGGCAACATACTTGTGATTTGGATCTCTTGAAGATAAGAACTTGATTAAAACATCAACAGCTAAACTCTTCAAAGTAGTGTCCAATGAATCAACCATTAGTATTGTTTTGATAGATTCGTACTTGACAGAAAGTGACAGCTTTGGAATGGCTGATTTTTTACCACTATTAGCAACAGTTTGTAAGTCTGGTAAGGCTTGATGATTCATGATCTTCATCAAACATTGCTTGAACTTGGAATGAACGCTTTCACCAACATCATTACCATAAGATATGAATATTTCTCTCAAGGTTTCCAATAAAGAACATTGTAGGAAAGGATCAGTTACGCCATTTATTTCATATTCAGGTTCAGCAACACGTAAAGATAAGTTTTCCAAGTATGTGATGAATCTTTCAGTTAATGGACCAACAATGCTCTTTTTTATCATCAAGTCAAAGTTGTTGTCAAAGTCATAATCTTTTTTGCATTGGAAACTTGTTTGAACAAAATCCAACAAAGATAATAGTAAACCATGAGTGGTTCCTGCTTTTTTTGGAGAAGCATCGTTGTTGTAAAAGGTATTGAAAATGTCACTGATTAAAGTATGGTTTTCTGAACTGAAGAAATGAACCATCAAGTTTGGATCTTTCTTTATCAAAGAACTGGCTGCAACTAAGGAGTGTTTAATTATGTAATTGCTGTTTCCTGCAGAGTTTGTTAATAAGTTGTCTATATTAGATACACTTGCTACACTTTTCTTGATCAATGTTATCAAATCAGTACACAAATCTCTGGCCAAGTCTTTGTTTGCCAAAGAACCTAAGGTTCCTAATGCTAAACCTGCAATGTACTTATTTGAATTGTTTATGTCTTGACTGATGACATTGGTAATCAATGTTAGTAACTCTTCGTTGTCATCTTTTAATAAAAGAGAAGCAGCCAAGTATCCCAGTCTTTTGTTTTCAAAATCATTTCCACCTTCGTAGTTTAAAGTAGAAACACTTGAGGATGCCTTAGAAAGTAAGTTTATACAATCAACTTGTCCAAAACTTGTGTTCTCACCTAAAACATATAGATACAATAACTTGGATGTGTATGTTCTTCTTCTTTCACCATGAACAGAATCATCTTTTAATCTTGTTCTAATTTTAGCTGCCTCCTTGTTAATGATTTCTCTTTCCTTCTTTGGTGTGCTAGCATCTTTGACGTCTTTAATAAAGTGTTTTAAAGACCCCATGTTGTAGTTATTGTTTTTGGTTTTATTCAATATGTATATCCTATTTTTTAAGTTATACACTTTGTAAAAACCCTTGTAAAAGTAAACACCTTGTTATTTTTGTTGTGGGAAAAAAGCTAAATTTTCATTTTTTTTTTCTTTAGGATTTAGTGCGTGCTTGAAAATTTTACTAATAATTCATTTGGACCTTGTTGATACCAATAAATGAATACATGCTGGTGTCTTTTTGTTTACTTTATTAATTCTATAATTTTTTAAATATTTAGAAGCTACGAATATTTTATTATTAGGGTTTCAGCATTGTTTTTTCTTAGATAATATGGCATTGTTAAATTCCATTATATATTTTTTCAGCTTATTCACGTGATTATACAAAAATACATGGTAGCGCTGTGGTTAAAAAGATGGTTTTTGTTAGCAAAACAATTTACTGACTGGATTATCTTGTGTTGCTTGTAGTAGCTAACCAAAAATACAACCACACTTAGGACCCATATTAGAAGTGACCATTATGACTATATTTTGTTTTTTTTTTTTTTTAAACAAGAAAAAATAAAATATAGTTTTAAACAATACTAAAAGGTCATATAAGTTAATTCATATCTTGCTAAAAATTGTTTGCACTTCTTTTTTTCATGAATTACTTCTTCAAAATTTAAAATAACAGCTCTTGAACTCTCGTTTTCTACTTCACCATCATTGCTGATCTGATTTGTTGAAATAACTCTGTCAGTAGTAATAACATTTCCTATTTGGGAAATATAAATGAGCCATTCCTGCATCAAAGAAAATTTTTGCCGTAAAGAGCAAAAAAAAACAGCTGATGGGACCAAATGACCAAATCAGCCTACTCTGTCAACAGCAAAGAAAAAGAACGCGTTTATTTTATCAGTGCAATCATAGAAAAACTTTAAAGTTTTAGCTATAATCTTTCAAATGAAACAAAAAAAAGATAATGGGACTGTAAAATCCATAATTTAAAGTCAATATAATTAAATAACCATATTACATACACTTCCACTGTACGGCTTATTGAATCCCACTTAAAAGAAAAACTAAGCATTTTTTTCAAATTGATACATTTACAACAGTGTGAACTTACGCCTGAATAAACAGAAATGGCAGGCAACAAAATTATATTGAACTTAGAAAAAACAAGGATCTCAAATACTGAATATTATATGGTTCACAATGTGAATCTGCCCAAGGAAACTTGTACAAAAAGAGTTGCTGATGGGTGGATCAATATTTCACAATCCTTCAAGCTCGAGACCACATACTCAAACCAAAGCAAACGGCAAAAAATTATAGAAAAGGAAGAATCCTCAGGAAATATTAATGTCGAAAAAGTCATAGGAGGATGGGGTCGAATCCAGGGTTCTTGGGTATCGCCCCAAGATGCCATCTATTTGTTCAAGAAATATTCGTTTAAGAATTTTGTTAATTTAACTATATTGATGTTTAAGGAAAGCGAGGAGGAGCCCTTGTCAGTCAAGCAAGATGTAAAGAATTATCAGCCTCTAGAGTTTGAATTTGATGCTGTTGATGAAACTTTGGCAAGTTCTTCAAAGAAGGAGAACAAAACTTCGAAATTGAAAAATGGAAATAAGGCCTTTCAAGAACAGAAAAAGAAAAACGCTTATAAAAGAGCTTCTTTGACACAGATAACTCCAGAGAATTATTATACCACAGGGTATGCTATGAAGCACCAGAATAGTGTACCAGCTAGTTTAGATGATGAAACAGTAAAAAATGAAGAAACCCCATTACAGATTCGTACGGAAAACGAATCAAATAACAATCCTGAATCTCCATTTAAAAAAATGAAAATGGAAAATGGAAAAGATCGGGTTTTTGCTTTTGATGCAAACAGAGTCTCTCATCCGGTGATTCAATCATCAAAAGATAATAAGCAACAAGATGCTAGTAGTTTTAGCTTGAAAACGCCTTTTAACGCGCAGTCTGGACGGGGCCATCAAGAGCTTTCAACATTCAAAAAGTACAATGACAATTCTTTTCAATTTGAGAGTAATGTAAAACCACATGCTGCTTTGGCTAAAAATATGAAAGATGATGATCAAGATGACCGTGGTCCTACCTCACCATTAAACAAAAAATTCCATCAGTTAAAGGCATCAACTATTCCTTCTGCACAGACAGTGAAGACCCCTAGAATGAATGGTGAAAAGTTCAAGAATTTGATCATAAAGGCCTTAGAAACCGACTCTGAAAATAATGAAATAGTGACTATTCTTTATGCCACTAACTTTCCGAAAAACCTAGATCCCAATTTTCAAGTGGATAAAGAAGGTAATACTGCTTTGCATTGGGCCACAGCTCAAGGAAATGTCAAGTTGGTGGCTTACCTGGTTGAAGTTTTAAAATCTGATCCTTTCAAAACAAACTCAAAGGGCATGAACTGTATTTCTAAGTCGTTGTTTTTTGATAATAACCAAAAAAATGACAGTTTTCAAGCTATTCTTACTTTACTATCAAACTGTTTGATTATACAAGACGACAATGGGAAGTTACCATTGCATTATATTACGGATCTATGTTCTGTGAAGGCTAAAGACATCAACGTTAGTATCTACTATCTAACATGGATTTTGAAATTCTTAACTATAGAAGTGGATGTACCTATAAAAAACCCAAATGGCAGCAATGAAGTTGTGATCACAAGACAAAACTTTTTGAAAAATGCCTTGAACTATCAAGATCGTGATGGAAATACCCCACTACACACTTTGGCTGTCAATGGAAATGTTCAACTTTACAATCACTTTGTATCCCTAGGTGCTGTTCCTAGTGTACCTAACTTAAAAGGCGAAACTCCGCACAATATCATGGAAAGGGCCTTTGTGGAACTGAACAAAAATATGACTTCCAAACTAAAAGATCCTGTTTCTTTGGGATCAGGAACTGTAAATAGTGATTCTTCAGAGAAATATGGCAACATTGAAAACTCGCAATCGATAATGTCAGACGAAACTGAGCTGCAAGACAGTTCTCAGATTCATCAACATGAATTCATGAATGATAAAAAGCCGCCAATATTGAGACTGGAAAAACATGGAGATTATATGGAAGATAAAGGAATCAAAGTTGATAGCACGAACCCATTCAAGAGCACATCACAACCTCACAGTGCTAAAGGAAATACTTCAGACTTGAGAAATTATTTCACATATGATACAAATATGTTCCAACACTATGATACTATGGATTCAAGAAATGAATTACAAGCATCAAGGGCATATTCTAAAAGTAGATCTGCAAAGTTGGCACCATTGAATATTACCAAAATTAATTCTGCAAATAACACTGTATTGAAGAGATCTCCTGATTTAAGTGCGATGTTTATGCAAAGAAATAGACTTAATAATCAAACTATGGTGAATGCTTTGAAGGCCTTTACTGATAGACTGAATGAGACATATGGAACATTGAATAAGATATATGAGGTTAGAGAAAGGAAAATCATAGACTTAGAAAAGAAGACGAAGACAATTGATAGAAGGAATACTATGATGCATGAACTCCATGCTTCTTATGAACTTGAAAAATCAAAGCTGAGAAAAACTGAGAATGATATAAATATGAAGGTAGAATTGAAAACAATTCATAATGAATGGAAATTTGTTATTCAGGAATCATTGATTGCACAATTAACTTTAAAAGCAGCAACAGTGGTTAAAAAAAGACAGTCCAATAGTGATACGGAAAGATTGGCAAAACTGCAGAAAATTGCAGAACTATTGAAGCTGGATAAGATTAAGACCAGGATGTTTAGTGTAATGGATGATGAGAGGAACATAAAAGAGGAGGCAAAGAGAAGAAATTATGTTAAATTTGTTGAAAAGATGATTCATGAAAACAGGAACAAAGAAAAGTAGTTGATGGATATTTGCTTATATAGAAAACTAATCATTTTATAAGATTTTTGATCTTTGAAAGAAAATTTACACACTAGATCAATAAAATGTTGTTTACATCTAAAGTTTTGTTTATATGATTCTATGTTATAAATTTTAATTTTAAACTACATTTTTAGTAACACATTAAATTAAATACTATAATTTAACTTATTAAAATTTATGATATGTAAACAAATTTTAGCAACACACGTGATTACTACTAAACAAATATTATTCAAATATTACTAGTGCAAGTTCCAAAAGTAAAATATACACCTTCTAACTTTCTGATCCAATACTTTTAAAATTTATCAGCTTAAATAATACATGATTAACAATTCAAATCTGTTATTATAAACTTATTTCACTAACAACATCAGCATTGTAATCATTTATGATTACACATTTGATCTGTATTTCCGTTTTGGGACATATCTAATCTATTTTTTGTTGTGATATACGTTTCTTTTTTTTTGCTTTTGGTAACGGGCGGCTAAGTTATTTTTTTCACATCCATTTTTGGTATATTAAAGTTTGGTGGAAATTCCTCTACTGTTTAGAATCATTTGTGTGCGTCAAAAAAAAAAATTTCTTTTTTTTTCTTTTCCTCTTTTTTTTTTTTTCTATATGCCTCTTCATGGTTCTTCTACTTTTTTTTTTACAATTTTTTTTATTTTTGTATTCGTTGTTTTTGTTACTTCTAAATCATCTAATGAATTCCCCCAATTAACTATAAACTTCAAACTTACACCAATAAAAAGTTACTTTTAATTCATTGTAATACTGATATATATTAACAATGGATCAATTAATTCAACAATTAAACGAGCTTTTAACAAAGATTGTCACTGGTCAATCTTTGAAGGAAACCACTGAAATCTTACAAAAACAAATATACAACCAACCTCAATGTCTACCAGCTTTAGTTCAATTAGCTCTAAGTGAAGGTGTTGACTTATCTGTCAAGAACCTTGCTGGTATTGAATTGAGAAAGCAAGTCTTGTTACACTGGAAGAGCATCGATGCCAACACTGCCAACCAAATCAAATCCTTATTAGTTGAAAACTTATTCAAGATCAAGGAAAAGAACATCAGACACAGTATTGCCAGAGTTGTTGGTGAAATTACCGCTTTGGAAATCGAAGATGGTAGCAACACCGAATTCTTATCTCAAATCTTCCAAGCTGCTTCCAGTACCGACAGCTCTGTTAGAGAAACTGCCATGTACGTTGTTGTTACTATTTGCGAAGGCTTTGTTCCAACCATGTTATCTTCCATCTCTCAATTACTTGAATTATTGAACTTGAGTTTACCAGAATCTGCTGAAAATACCTTGGAAACCAGATGTCTAGCCATCCAAGTCTTCAACTTATTAGGTCAAATGATCGAAGAAGACGGTCAAGACCTTCCAGGTGATGTCTATCCAAAGTTCCAATCTCTATGTCCTTTAGTCTTATTGGTATTGCAAACTGTTATTCAACAAGAAGATGAAGCCAAAGCCCAAGAATTATTCTCTTGTTTAAACGATTTATTGATCTTAAACAACAAGTTAGTCGGTAACGAAATCGTCAATGTCATCAGAGCTTGTTTACAAGTTGCCGGTAACACTGGTATTGATGAAGAAATCAGATGTCACGCTTTAAGATTCTTGACTTCTGCTGTTTCATACAAGAAGAGTAAAATCATCCAATCTCAATTAGGTGGTGAATTTACCATTGTTGCCTTAAAGGTTGCTTCTGAAGAAGTTGATATTGAAGAAGAATTATCCAATGAAGAAGAAACCAATGAAAACGAAGAAAATACCCCATCCCAATTGGCCACCAGATTGTTATACTTCATCTGTTCTGAATTACCACCACAACAAACTGCTGCTTTGATCTTGAGCTCCATCCCAGATATGTTAAACTCTGGTAATGTCTTTGCTCAAAGAGCTGTATTCACCTCTATTGAAGTTGCCGTTGCTGGTTCTCCAGATTACGTTTTAACTAACTTGGATACCAAGATCATTGGTAACGTTTTAGAAGGTTTAAAGAACCCTCAACCAGTTGTTCAATTAGCTGCCTTAAAGGCCTTATCTTCTTTAACTTCTGAATTACAAGACGAAGTCACCAAGTACTACGAATCCTTCATTTCCTTAATTATTCAAATTATTGACAATGCTCAATCTGTTGTTATTTACAGACATGCTACCAAGGCTTTAGATGGATTCTTAGAATTCATGAACTTAGAAGATATCTCCAAGTTCATGGAACCATTAATGGAAAAGTTATTCTCCATGTTGGAACACAACCAATCTTCTAAGTTAAGATGTGAAATTGTTTCTGCCATTGGTTCTGCTGCCTTTGCTTCTGGTTCTACCTTCATTCCATACTTCACCAAGTCTGTTGAATACTTAAAGAACTTCATCCAACACATTGACTCCTTAGATGGTTTATCTGAAGATGATATTGAATTGAGAGCTTTGACCTTTGAAAACATCTCTACCATCAGTAGAGCTGTTAAGGCTGAAGTCTTCAAGCCATACGCTCCAGACTTTGTCAATGCTGCCTTTGAAGCCATTTCCGGTGACAACTCCAGAATCAGAGAAGCTGGTTACGCCTTTGTTGGTAATGTAGCCAAGGTTTACGGTACTCAATTCTCTTCTTACTTGGAATTATTGATGCCTGAAATTTTGAAGACTTTGCAACAAGTCGAATACGATATCGATACCGATGGTATGAACTTGGATGCCTTAGACACTGATGAAATTGCCTCTAAGTTCCAAGTCAACACTGGTATTACCTTCGAAAAGGAAGTTGCCACTGCTGCTTTGTCTGAATTAGTTGCTGCCACCAAGGAAGCCTTCATGCCATACGTTGAACAAACCTTATCTGTTTTAGTATCTGAAGTTGAAAACACTTATGGTTTAAAGGAAGCCTTCATCAACTCCATCTGGGCTGTTATCTCTGGTATCATCAACACTGCTGTTCCAACCTTGAAGGAAAATGCTCCAAAGGGTTTACCACAAGAATCTTACATTCCAGCTAACATTTTGAAGTTTGTTGAAACTGCTAGAGAAACCACATTGTCTTCTCTTCCAGATGAATACGAAGTTTCCATTGTTATCTCCTTATTGGAAAACATTACTGAAGCCTTGAACAACTACGGTTCTATTGTTTTATCCAGTGGTAACGGTGACCATTCTTCTTTGGACTTACTATGTTCTCAATTAGTTGAATTATTACAAGGTAAGCACATCTGTCAATCTTTGGATGAAGACTTTGGTGAAGATGAAGCTGATATGGCTGACATGGATGCTTCCGAAAGTGATGGTTTGTTGACCAATGTTGTTTTGGAAACCTTGACTGCCTTATCCAAGGCCTTGTCTGTTGCTGAATTCTCCAACATCTTTACTTCTTTACAAAACCAAATTGTTGCCTTGATGTCTTCTGGATCAAGAGCCAAGAGAGCTTCTGTTATCGGAACTGTTGCTGAAATCTGTATGAACTTAGGTCCAGAAAACCCATTCTTAAGTGTCTTATTGGAACACTTCATAAACAAATTGAGCACTGATAAGTCCTTAGAAGTTAGAGGTTACGCTGCTTACGGTGTTGGTATTTTGATCAAGAATGCTGTTAACGTTGATGTTACTCCAGCTTACCAACCAATCTTGAAGAGTTTGTTTGAAGTCATGAGTGTTTCCAGCGAAAAGAAGCCAGATGAAAACACCACTCAAGAAGTCATTGACAGATGTGTTGCCAACTGTTGTGGTTGTTTGGCCAGAATGATCTTACATAACGAAACTTTAGTTCCATTAAGTGCTACCATTCCACCATTACTAAAGCAATTGCCATTGAAGTCTGGATTTGAAGAATACGAACCAATCTTTGAAGTTCTATTGAACTTATACTCCAAGAACGACCCAGTTATTTTGGAAAGCAGTGATTTGGTTGCTACTGCCTTGAACAATGTCTTTGCCTTAGATGCTGAAAGATCCAAGTTGTCTGAAAACACCACCATTGGTAGAGAACTGAGAGTTGACAAGTTGAAGCAATTCACTTCTGATGAAATGAGAACAAAGGTTGTTTCCTTGGTTCACTTCTTGAAGGAAAAGTATCCACAACTTATTGCTGCTCACCCTCACTTGAGCAACTTGTAAGTCAATGATAGATAAAGGAATTTAGTACATGCATTAGGTGCTAAGAGATGTATATATGCAATTATAACATAATAAATTGGTTATTAAGATTTAAGAGGAGAGTGTTTTATTAAAGGCACATCAAATGAATGATTTACTATGAGATTTCGTGATTTCATTTTCTTGTTGCTCTATTTTTTTTTTTTTGGTGTTTTTTTTTTCTTTCTTAAATTCTGTATTATTAAATAATGCGTAAGTATTTTTTTTTTACTAATGTTATTAGATTTTATTAAAAGACCAAGATAAACAAAACTTGCTTTTTAACTATTGAAAATGAGTGAAAAGGTTGAATCTAAGAAACCTGAATTGAAAGAGGTTGAACCAACAAAGGTTGAATCCAAAGAGGTGGAATCCGGTAAGGATTCACAGGTTGAAGAAGGACCTTCATTTTTTGGAACCATCTACAACATGCTCTTTTCATATGAATTTACATTATTTGTAGCTGTGATAATCATACTCTTTGAATCTTATTTGACTAGAAGAATTGTTGCCACCGTTGCATACACAAACATCGATTACAAGGCATACATGGAGCAAATCAGATCAGTTGAATTGGGAAACTACCAATACGATACAATAGAAGGAGACACAGGTCCTTTGGTTTACCCTGCTGGTCATTACTGGATCTTCAAGTTTTTAAGAGACTTGACCATTGATAGAAGAACTGATAAGACTGGGTTTGGGATTGAAAGAATCAGTGAAGGACAAGAAGTATTCAGAATGTTGTACTTGGCAACCATTGTTCTGTCTTATTTGGTATGTCTAGCAAGTGG